>JANHFL010001578.1:330811-351216 GCA_032468155.1 Oxyrhabdium leporinum | reverse complement strand
ATTGAGTTTTTGTGTTCTTCAATACGTGCACTTATACATATATATACATACATACATACACACACACACACACACACACACATATATATATATACACATACATATATATATATATATATATATACACATACATATATATATACATATATACATGACGTTTAGATTGCTTTAGAAACAAAGCAGAAATATTTAGAGAATTTGATATCCCAAGAGGTGAGCAAAAGAAAAGAAACCTCTTCTCTGAATTTCCTGTCCTCTCTGTGCTGTCAGAAACCACACACAGAGATCCCTTGCTGAGATGGTTGTGTAGAAAAGGGCATGAGAAGCAAGATAATTACCTTTCATCTTGATGCAGAACTCCCCCATTAAATTTTCCAGATCTCCTTCAATGGTGCACATTTTCTGTGTAGGAAAACAGAAGACTAATATCAGATCAACTATTCCAAATGAACTGTATAAAGTTACCTTAAAAACACACTGAACTGTGTTCATTACCACTAATAATAATGTGGTGATTTCTGAAGTAGGCCTTGGTTGAGTTTACAATAATAGTATCTGATGGGAAAAAAATCAGTTTCCCTTGGAAATTATGCCTTCCTGGTCATCCAGGGATCAAAATCCAATAGTTTCTTCAAGATCACTGAGTTTTATTAAAATGAATCATATAAGCAACCATTTTTTTCTGTCCATGGATTCAAACATTCTAGCAGGACATTTGGAAAATTATGATGAATAGTTGCTTTCAATTGCAAAGATACCCAGTGAAATACAAACACAGGCACTCTTTCTACATAGGACTAAGCATTTGCATTAATTTCCACATCAAAGTGCTGTTCATTTTGGTAATCGTAAGTTATATTGTAATTTATTGTACATCCATCACATATTATAAGACATTTAACTTCATTAAGTTAACATGTATTCCTAGATATATATTTGATCAATTCTATACAAAAAAAATTAAGAAAGTGATTTTAATTAAAATTACTAACACTGCTTGATAAAGAAGCCAATCCTGTCTAATATCTGCATGAATGTTAATATTCCACTCTGAATTACTCAAATGTCCTAAAAGCCTGCATTCTGGAAGGCGACCTTTGCTTTACAAACTACTGACTGTGCAGTGAATTCAACGCAATGTTTCAGATTTGATTTTAAAATGGTGCACTGGCCTACAGCTTTTAAAACTATGGTGCCTTTTCCTGGGATTGTGCAGCATCTGCAAAATGTAGAAGCATTCTTCTAGAAAATAGATACAGTGGCTTTAATGAGTTCCAAATGGATCCTGCTAGGCTCCTTCTGGGTGTGTCACATTTTTCAACTTTCCATTTCCAAATATTAGGGGTACTCAAAAGATGTGATATGCCTTGGGGATTGTAAAGATATTTTGGTTACTTTAATAGAATTCAAATGTGCTTGATGTAATTACATAAATATCATAACTTTTTAACATTTTGTTTGTTTCATTCCTACAATCTTGCTTAAGTTTGCTCCAAAGCACGTTTTTGGAATCAAACCTCATGTGCTAAACATTATTTATGGCAGAATACACAATGCTGCATAAAAGTAATAATTATCACTGTAAATAAATTCTATTCGTTTTAAAAAAAAATCCGTAATCTATTTTTTTTACAACCGAATCTATTACAGTAATTGCAAAATTTCAATCTAGGAAGTCTAAAGAAAAAGTAGACCATTTAATACCTCGGTATATTCTTTATAGGTTTTGTTAATTTCTGATAAGCTCTCTCGAGCTGCCTTGCTAGCAGGAGACAACCCATATGCTTGCTTCATTTTGCTGGCACCATCACGAAGCCGCCTTTGGATACAGTAGGCTTCAAAGAGTTCATCTACCTGATAGGAAGAAAAACAGCAAACTCAGGTGTTGGGGGGAAAAAGAAAAAAAATCAAAATCAACCAAAAGGTGTTTTAATTATTCAAGTGAGAATATAGTAATTCATAGGGAAAAGTGGGCAAACAATTTCAGTGCTGATGGTGTCTTTGTATGAAAAATAATTATCTGTGTAAATGACATCATTTCTTGTTGTCTCAACTATTTTTCAAAAATGAATATATTTCAGTTTCCCCAATAAATAATGGGGAATAATGAACAATTATTATAGACAGCCATTTACATTTTATGGAAACATTTTTTTCATTAAGGTTTCTTTCAATACTAATAATAATAGCTGCATTTAATAATTTCTGACTCTAATAATTTGATTTAATTTTCAGAATAAGTAAAAGACAGCAGCAACATGCTACTGTAATATACAAAAAAAGTCTACTTAAGAAGAAAAGGAGAATAATATTACATTCTTGCCAATATAAGATCTCCTTCACAGTACTGAGCAAAAATTGGAAATCAAAGCCCAAATATTTTATTCCTACTAGACAAATTATTACAGATTAATTTTATGCTTGTTTCCTCAGAACAGAGGCCCACCATTCTTAATGGAGCTAATTTCTACACAAGAAGTAAAAGAAAATGTGATCCCAAGAACTCTGCATAGAATTGTTCTGCCATTTAAACAGAAAAAGAATCCTTTTGTTCCTTCTATGTATGTACAATATATTTCTTGCAAGGCAAAATAACACAATTATCACTTCTTACAGTACATTATGTACAATGACACTTTGGTATAAGTAGAAAACATTTCCACTCACAGGAAGTTAGGGGCTCGATTTTTATTAATTCCCCTTTGTACTCTAACCTTTTTCTATTTTTCTAATGATTAGAAGACTTTCTGAAACATTATAGAATACAGCACAAAGATATGCAATGAGTGAAAAATATGTGGTATCTTTAATATGCATGGGAATAGTTTCCAGGAAAAATAACAAAAAAGTAACTGGATGCAAGGGCACTGAATTTAGAGACTTATCAGCAGATTTTACATACTAACTAGACGGACCCAAACAAAGCATTCAAAAAATGAGTACAGGAGGTCCTCAACCTACGACTGGTTGCTTAGCGACTGTTCGAAGTTACGATGGATCCATCTTGGGGCTACCTATGAACTGATTCAAAGTTCTGATGGTCATATATGAACTTTGGGCACTAGCAGCTCAAATATGGTGGCCTGAAACAATCCAGATCCAGCAGTAGGATATATTTATTGAAAAATATGTAGATTCCTGTAAGATACAGATGCCTATAAATAAACTCTTTGTAACTACCAAAACTGTTATCTATTGGTCTCGTATGGCATCTGAAGATCAGAACACCTGACCATAAAATTGTCACGTTATAGTATTTACTTCTATTAACAAGACTGCTGTACATGTACCACAAAACAGGACATTTTTTTTCCTTGTCAACTTGAGCAGATCTACCACAAAGCCATCTGTGACATTCAAAAGCTGTCATGACCACATTTCCTTCCTTTACTTCCCTTTCGAAACTTAAATTCAGGACTCTGCTTTCACCAGAAGGCTAATGTGTATTGCTTGTCATAGTGATCAAAGCTGTGCAACTTTCCTTGAAATGTTTTCACTTATAATCGCTCATCTTTTCTTCTAAAAGCCTTGCTTCACATAAAGTTCTCCATGTTTGTTACCATGGGTTACAGAACAACAAGCTAACATACTGAACAATCTGGATGTGGATTTAGCTCTGAAGCAACTCAGTCTTATGTAAAACATTGAAATCAGTTTGTTCTGAGTGGGAGGGACTCAAACACAAAGTACCCACTGCATGAGCTTGCTAGCAGGAAACATGCTATTTTGGATTTATTTTCTTGATGAATATTTGATTTATGAGCGTAAAATAAATAAAAAATAAAAGGGTTATGTTTTGAATGTTCCATGAAAGGTTGATTTTTTTTAAAAAATCACAAGATAATTCTATACTGTTTGACATCGTCTATTATAGAAAAAAAGGGAACATAATCTAAGTGCAGGTCAGCCTCATGCAGCAGTCTTACAGCTAATTTCATTTCAGTTATATGCACCATTTTCAAAATACAAATGGCAGCAATAGAGACTCATGTCCCAAAATATGGCCTTCAGCAACAGGCACTCAGCATGACTGAATAAAGTGCTTTGTTGCACTTAGTGGTGTGAAATATTTTATTGTACAAATGAAAGAGGAGTAACAACTCTCTGAATGTGCCTATGTGATTCCATGCACATACAAATATTATGTATCATGCAAATATACAGACAGGGAGATAATGAATTATTAATAGGGAATGCCCTATAAGGGCATTATAAATATTCTGGTACTTGGATGAAAATTAAGAGCTTCCTTGAAGACAAGGTTTCGGTCAAAAAAGAAATATTCCATCTAGAAATGTGTTTATCCTCCAGGCAGGAAAAGATAAGGCTGTTAATAGTACATTAATTCTGTTATCTCACCTCATTTCCTCTTGTTCCAGGTCACTTTGACACAGACTTGCTATGAGTGAGAACACCTTAGGGACATGGCAAATTCCCTTGCAGGCTGTACTAGAGTCTTCTGCTAATTTCCATAAGATTATTTGCAAGCCTTAATCCGTATTTATCTAAAGAACTGCTTCGTGAAATGGTTTCTCTAGACTACCAGATACAGTATTGCTGGGCAGGCTTTTTTGAAGAACAAAGATGGAAATAGAATGAAAGGAAGTTAATTACCTTACTGATATGAAACTCAAGCTTTCTCATATATCTTTCAATTGCTTTCATTTGCTGAAAAATAAAACAAAATAAGAACAGATATCTGAATTTAGTTGAATCAATGCATACTTTTCTGTATGTCTAATATTCTCATATAAGACCAGTGTGATATTCAAAAGTGATTCAATCCTTCTTTGAAAAGTGAGAAGCTTCAGCTCTAACTGGGCAAGGAAAACACCAGAATTAAAGTGCTTTTAATTTCATTCTAAATTTACAAAATAATTACTAATGGTTTTGGACAAAACAGGGTTTCCCAGTTCCATTAGATGTATCTCAAGTTACCGCATAACAGAGTTCCAAACCACATACTGAATAAATATTTTATGCACTTACTGCGATGTCCCTATAATCACCTTAGGCAAGAATTTTCAAATCACTTTATTTGAAATTGATTTTGTGGACTGAAAGTGACGTTTCACAAGTAAATGGAGGACAAATGATAGATAGGATTTTTTACCTTGTGAGTCCTCTAACTAATGTGATGCCATGCTGCAGCCTTCTCCAGCTTTTAAGATGTGTTGGGACTACAACACTCACAACTTCCAATTACCAGGGAGATTTTTTTTCTGCTACCACAAAAAACTGAGGTTACAGTAGAATTTTCTACTGAAGTATACTTATTGCAAATCACCTACCTTGTCAAGTTCATACAGCACGCCCTGAAAGGAATGAAATGAATATATTACTAAAAATAAGATGTTCTTTCAATGAAGAAGACGTGATAATTTTAAACATAGTGCCCTAACAAATTGAGCCAAAATGAATCAACTGCAATAAATAAATATCATTTTTAAAATTACATTTTTTTCAGACAGTCCAGGATGAGAAGAAATAGGGAAACATAAATTCAGTTCTAAATTTTCCAGAAAACTTTTTTATGCAACTGGCTGCCTGCAGGCTGGATGCATCACATGCAGGCCACGCCCATCCCAGCTCTGTGAATGGGGGAAAATGTCACAAAATGTCACGTGACGGCAACATGATGTGGCAGTTTGACACCCAAGGCATAGACAAACAGATAAAATGGCTTCCTGACATTGTTGTAATCACTCATGTAAAGAGTGAACTCTGGCCCACAGTGTCTAAAACAGATTTAATCTAAAAAAATGCAACCATAATTGTCTATTTTGAGAAAAGTGGTTACAATAACTGACTGGAGTACTGTATTTAGTTTTTACAAATAGATTATCTCTCTTTTCTCATTTTCTTTTCACTTTGCAAAAGTCATTATTATAAAAAAAAAAATAATATACATTGTTCACTAACAATGGCTTTTGCAGTAAATGCTGAAATAGTATGATACAGATCTAGGGGAAAAGTATTTGTGAAAACAGAGACCTGGTATATCAACATCATCTGGTAATATGGGGATATTTATAATCAAATGCCTGACGTGGCAGAATATGTATTGGTTATAAAATATAATTAGTTTCACATGCAGCATCCCAATATTAAAACCCAATTCTTAATTTCCTTGCTTAGCACAGAATTCTCTACTGTTCTGAATCTTTAGACAAGCATACCAGTCGTGAATTTCTTTTCATGTCCTTCAATTGAGTACTTAATTTGTCCAGTTCTGTTTGATGCACTTCCAAATATTCACTGTAAAGAGAATCCAAAATTGAAACATCAGCAATGTTATATTCCCATATAAATCTAAATAAATAAAACACAAGTTTTTAAAGATGAAGCATTATTTCTTTACAGAGTAAATATTTGGCTGACATAGATACTTTTAGTCGTACAGTTCACCCGTGAAAAGGAAGACAGAAAAGTCAAATTTTGCAGATGTGATTTATAAAATATAAATAAAAAAATTATGATATGCATAAAACTTTCTCACTTATGTTCACCGTGTCCTCAGGGGACCACAGAAAGCTGCAATAACCTCTAGCATTAGAATCACACTTCAGTTTGCTTATTTGCGACAGATTCTCTCATTCTTACAATGTTTTAGTATGTCACAATAATTGCAGCTGGCATGGAAGAAAATTAGACTGGAAAAAAGGTGCATTTATAATAATCAGTTAAAGGCGGCCAGATCACAATGGACATGCCATTCTTTCTAGTTTTCAAAGGCAACTGACAAAACTGTAACATTACTCTCACCCAATCCCTAAAGTTGACCAACACATTTAGAAACACTGTTTAAAAAAATTTCTTCATTATTGTTACAAACCGTGCTAAGTGCAAGATATTAGCATAGCATGCGATATCCCCTTGAGTGAAACACAGAATCATTTGGACATCAGCTGAAATAACAAAAGGTAGAGATTCTTGCAGCTATTATGCACTAAAACCAAAAGATAAAAGGCATCTGTTGGACTGAAACTATCCAGATGACTAAACATCTATGGATTGTGCAAATCAGTCTTTAGGCTATCAACAAACTAGGTACTTTTGCTGCTTGGAAACTGATTAGCTATCTTTGACATCAGTAGATAAGTTCTTGTTTATCACACAGAACTCCCCCCCCTTTTTTTTTTTTTGAGCAGTACATCCAGCAGTAATAAAGCTCTTACTCCAATCCATTCTTCAAGGCCTTGTAAACTTCCTCCATTCTTTCAGGCTGCGGCTCCTTAGCTGAGCTGTTACTTTTGTGCCCCAAATGGTGTGCTTTCTTCACTTTGGCTTGGGGTTTTTTGAGTGCAGGAGAATTCTCAATAAAAGAATTACATCTGCAAAATGGAAATGGAAACAGTTTTGCCTTGGAAGTAAATACCTTAAGTGTGGAATATTTTAATATTTTCTAAGCAGCATTTCCTAATGTTTCCAAACAAAAAACATAACGTTATCTGCCAGAGAAGTAAAAGCTAATGGGTTATGAAGCTAATGGGTTATGAAGGGTTATGAAGCCATGGCAAATGGCTAGTCAGCATCTGATATTTAGCTTGCTAATGAGTCCAGTGCTTTTATCATTCAATTCATTCATTTACTTAGATCTGCACTATGGCCCATTGTAAAGATTTAGTGGAAGTAACAACTTAATATACACCACACATATTCAATAAAATGAAGAAGCTTGATGAACAGCTATTATTTGCTTGGTCACTTACAATGGTAAGTGGCATCATAGGCTTCAGTAGCCATTAGCCATTTTAACTCATTTTCAAGCAAAATGTAAATTATTACAAAACAAAAACATGATCTCAATGAGCTAAGCATCTTTGAATTTGCTTAGCCTGTTTGAACTAAACTTGTGCAGGGAAATTCCCTGGCAGCTTCAGCCAGCATCAAGTTTAATCCTTGCTGCAAAATGCAGTCTTCAGAAAACAAAGATTTGTAATACTTCTATCAAAAAAAGCAAAAGAGTTTTAGTATTACTGGACGATCACTTAAAAAGCACAGTACATGAAACATAGAATTAGAGGCAAACCCTTTCTCAAAAAAACCCAACAATATACATGTCCTTCAAAAGACAGGGCCAGCTGTAGGTTTGAAAATTGTTTAGGCAGATATCCTTGCAAAGTGATGGACTGTAACAGGCTGCAGCCATGTTTCTCGATCTAATCATCATTTATTTCTCTAATGCATGCATATCATTGTACAGAACACAGTGGGAGATCTAATATGCTCAGTATTAAATAGAGAATGACATTTAATATAGAGATATATTCAGATTAATATAATCACCCAGCCTTGTGAAATATTACTGTAAATGGTTACCTGGACCTACTGTA
Source organism: Oxyrhabdium leporinum (assembly GCA_032468155.1). Classification (NCBI taxonomy): domain Eukaryota; kingdom Metazoa; phylum Chordata; class Lepidosauria; order Squamata; family Cyclocoridae; genus Oxyrhabdium; species Oxyrhabdium leporinum. Next base: position 342,880 of record JANHFL010001578.1, on the reverse strand, counting down.
TAACTAGGTATAAAAAAGAATCAAAATATTTAACAAAGCAAATAGTCTGACTCAGCCTTATGTTTTTATCTTTTAACTGATTGTGGAGGATGGGGAAGAAGCTGTTTTCATTTTCAGCCCTTCTTTCCATTCCATCCTGTAGAGCTGATGGAAGCTTATTGCAGGAAAAGAGATTAGGTCAAGTAGATAACCTCTGACAAAGCTTGTCTAGTAGTTGTTTAAATGGCTATTTTGATCACAAACAGATTGTCAGATTTATAACAGAGGCAAAGATACCCCTGAAATGAGAACAGATCTCCAGAGCTAAAGTGGTTGAAATATACGAGTTTTTCTTCAGTTTACAGCTTGACTTTGGAGATGATACTTGCCTGGATCGTCTTTCTTGAAGACCACTGAAACCAGCAAAGGATTGACTTCGAATGATCCCATTAGGGCCTCCTGGGGAGAATGAATGAGATCCTACTGACATGATTTCTGGGGATCGTAAAGGTATCTCTGGAAGATACAAGAGTAAGAATGTCAACCAAAATGATAAGGTACAACTGGGTTTAAAGCAAGTCCTAACAACCTCTAATAAAAAAATAAATGATATAATATTCATGCAATTTAATAATAGTTGTTAGGGCTTAATACTGTATTCAAGTCTCTGAATGTTGACAATATAGTAGTACAATATATGCACACTACCATAGTCTAATTTAGTCTGGAGCCAAAAAAAATGTGTTTGTATTAATAGGTGAAAATATATCATTTTATTTCTGTGGATTAACAAGTTCAGTTGTTCAATAGCATTTGTATCAACGGCATATCCAATACACTGCTAGAATCAAAGCTAAGTCCCTATACTATTAGACTAAGAAACCATAAACTAGAAATTCAAACTTGATGGATTATTTTGCTTTAAAGAATCTTTACATCCATTAAAGATAAAGCAAACCACGCTAAACAAAATTAGGGTAAAAGGTAGGCTTAGATGCTAAATCGAGAACCATATGGAATTATAAGATAGGAATCCTTGTCCATAGATATTAAGAAAGCAGAATCTTTTTTCTTTTTTTAGAAACTTTAGAACAATGTCATTAAAATTAAATATCGACTTTCAGTACTTATTTACATGCTTACTTAAAAGAAAATAATCAGGGTAAGTATATTTAGGACTGTGACATTAGCAAACTATAAAACATTTTAACTTTTTGAAAGTGCTGAGAAAGGAACCTAATTATATAGTTGCTGAGAGAAAAAAATACAGAGAGAATTTACAAAAGTTAAAAGAACATTATAGAATTCTTAAACAACAATTGATAACTCCTATTTAATACAAAATTTATATTAATTTCATGAACAATATCAGACAAGAACAATATCAGACAAGAACTTTTTCCATGCAATATATCCACACTCCTAAACAGAGTCTTTGAAAGAAAAAGCAAGCCACTCCTTAGTCCTGGAAAGAGGACAGAGGTATCTGCTGGGGCATGACGGAAAAAAGTTAAGACGGCATAAGCAACCATGCAATCAAAGCCCAACCCTTTTTTCATGTACATCACGCAGAGCGTTGGTCATGCCTGCCATCTTGACAACTGAGACTGGATTCTAATGATTCTTCCATTAACAATTGTTGCTAATAACAGGGATCCATTCTAATTGGCTCTGCCTAGAGTAGAAGATAGTCTTTTAATCATAAAAAGAAATGATGGAGAAATATCCTTATGATGATTCTGCTACTCTGGGTGTCCTAAAAACAATCTAGAGGGCTGTATCAAGGCAACATGAAAGATGCTACGTAGATCACCACCCACCGGTTTCTGCACAAGGGATGGCGTATGGCTAATTCTTCAATTATCAGCAGAAATGTAAGGGGATTTTATAGATAGAAAATAAAATAAAATCTTGAAGTACTTAATGTATACAGTACCTGTACTGAATGCATATATATGCCTTTGGGCAAATTTATATTGTTTTGGGCATCAAAAATAGAACTGGAACCTTGTAGAGACTGCACTGCTGTTATCATTCAAACCATATTCATTTAGAGATGTAAGAATGAAGAATCTTAAAAGAAACTGTAAAACTTTGGCTTCTTAGTATTTCGTACTGTTTTGGTTATACTTCTAAAATAAGCTCCTAAAAGTTGTCCTGAATTCAAAGGAACTTTAAAGACATCAAGAATAAGCTTGATTACTGTTGTGACAGTTCTAAAATTCCAATGCAACTTTTATGACAGAAGCAGCATTTTAAAATGAATTATATAAGATGTTCTATAAGCTTAAAGATGTTCCCAGGACAGCTGAAATTGGTTTTTTCTGAGATTGTCAACATTACTTTCTACTATTTATATAGTAGATAAATCCATATAAATGTAATACAGTAGTATATCCATACTACAGTATACTACCATATACTAGTATAAATCCATTAGTCATACTATAATCCAAATTTCCAATCTATTTTTGATCTTAAAATAGACCAAAATGGTTAACTTTTGAAACCTTCCTCTTTGTAAGACCTATGGATTCCTATATCTTGAACTCCCAACAGATTCGAATATAAATTTATTTAGGATCACAGTATGCCACATTAACAGTTACTGAGCTGTTGCCTGGCTTAAATGAGGAGCATTCTCTAAAATGTTTACTGTAAATAGATTTGTTAAGAAAATGAGCTTAGAAACATTGTCAGCTTATACTAACTAGTTCAATGGCAAGAACTTTCTACAGCACATAAAACAGAAGGATAATCAGGAAAAGTTGTTAGTCATGAAGAGCTAAATTGCATATGGTAAGCTGCTTCACAGTCAAAAGCCTGTCAGAATAAAATAAAACAATGCCAACATCATGTGTTCCATCATGTTCCTGTTAAAGCACATAAGGAACAAAAAGCTCATAGTTGTTATAAAATGAATATCTGCCAAACTGAAGAGATGTTTGCAAGATAATGAGTGAAAAATCAGGAGAATAATTTATGTACAGGAAAATAAAGAAATTTAATAAAAATAATTTAAAAAACAATTGAAGTAATCATCAACAGAAAACCAAAACCAAAGAAAACCAAAGAGAAAAGGTGAAATAATACCTACATACATTTGCATACATATAATGTAACCTCTAATGTCAAATTTCATATTTAAAAAAAATCTGTTGTACAAGCTTTACACTTAAGTGTTTAATTTTTATGTTTAAATCTTATTTTTTTGAATTTCAAGACTTAAATTCTTGGTAATCTAATTAGTTAAAGGAGTCATTTCATAAAGAAAGGACCTGACCTTGAAAAGAAACCTCCAATATAGAAACCTCCAAGTAACTTCATCAGTCAAAATAAAAATTAGTTAGGCAGAGAGTCATAGAGTCGTTGGAATGTACCAACTTCTGCCACACCAACTGTAGGGGTTTCTCCCCAAAATCTATTTCAATACGTCAATGAAGACTGATGAAGTTACTTGGATGAATAATGAAACGTTTCAGATTAATAAACTTTGGTCCAGTTGTCATGATTTAACCTTTTTAGATACTTTTGGCCTGGATGATTGAGTCTCCATAGACATATTGAAATAGATTTTGGGGAGAAACCCCTACAGTTGGTGTGGCAGAAGTTGGTACATTTCAACGACTCTATGACTCTCTGCCTAACTAATTTTTATTTTGACTGATGAAGTTACTTGGATAAGTAACAAAACATCTCAGATTAACAAACTTTGATCCAGTTGCAATGATTTAATCACTGTAGCAATGATCCAGTCCATGATTTAATCTTTTTAGATGAAACCTCCAATATTTTTTCAAATCTTAGGATTCTCATGAAGAGTTTGAACATAATTGGTCTAGAGATTTTACTTCGTTAAAATGGTTCATTTTGAAACTGAAAAGAAATATGATGCAGATCCTATTTGCAAAATATCTAGCAAAAAGGTTACAATAGCTAGTAGATAATTCTTCTGAGACATTAGTTCCCTACAGCCAAATAATGGCATTCCATGTGTGGAGAACTCATGGCATTTCACTACCCTTACCATCACTGGTGCAGCCTCTAAGTTGATCTGTGTGTAGTTGGTTGTACTTTTTCATTTTTGCTAACCCCAGTCCAGGGAGCTCTTGTGGAATTTCATTTCTCAAAAACTTCTCAGTAAACTAAGGTGCATCCCAGGAACAGCACACAAAAGAGAAGAAGAACCCAATCTAGCATCTTTGTCATCTTTACAGAATATTCTAGGGATATATTCCTCTATATTCCACAATTTTGCAGAGTACCAGATTCTGGGGAAATTCCAAAAGAACTCTGCTGGAAATCAGATCCATAAGATGCTTAATATGGACCATCTCCCAAAGAGGTTGATGTTGCCACTAAGTCTTGATCTGATCATGATCAAGATATGATGTTAATGTTCTGTACCTTCATATTATATTCTCCCTGCTCCAAACTAAAAACAGATCAAGTATGTAAACCCCGGGTAGATGTCAGGCCATGCTGATGTGGAATAACTCCCTGGTAGTCATGGAAACCATGAAATCCCAAACCACTCCTGATCTTAAATCCAAGCATGGAAGTGGACTGTTTCTAGCAGGGAGAATCATTCACCAACAGTAATCCCAGCTTTATATGGAAATAACAGTAACCAAGTTGAACATAAATGACCAAAATTAGGAACAATTCCTTTTAAAAAAAATAGTGCATGATAAATACATTTTGAAAAAAAAAATCATCCTATCCACTATTGTAGAGGAGTAGTAATGAATCCGGATGCATCTTTAAATTGCTGATGGAATCAATTCAGATAGATTGCAGCTTTATCCAGACCACATTGTACATCAACTTCCACATTACTTTCAAGTTCTCAACCATGACGTCTACTGAAATCCACAAGAATAGAAGCATTCGTGCTGATGTAACACTGTATCTTATATGGCCATAAGTACAGAATACCGAATTAATTCAGTACAAAAATCAGAAATACCAGGAAAGGGTTCACAACTATAATTAATTACCACCATTTTTCATTTACAGAGGATAGTCCAATATATGGCTGTTTAACTTCCTTCTGATGCATTTTTATGGATGTAGTTGATCCTGTTTTAGGTATGAATATGAAGCTCCCTGAAATAATCACATGCATTCATTCTTAATTCTTTGTTATTTCTACACTAGTACATCTATTTAATGAAGACTAAAATAGAATAAAAGGTTTAGTTCTATTTCTTCCCTTGGAGGATTTACAAGTAATAAATTGAAGAGGCTGAACTGTTCTGTCCTATCAATTATGCTGATGTTTATATTCTGTTGATTATGACTAATTAGTAGAATTACAACTGTAAAAGTCAAAGCAATAAAATCCTTCTGAAGGATTTGAAGAACTGAAAATATTACATACACTTAAATTCACTTACTAGAAATGAATATTCTTTTACAGCTTAGCAAAGAAGCTCCTAGCCTTAGGGTCCCATACATTCCCATCTACACCATGTAACATAATGATAATCAGAAATGGCAGTAGTTGTAAATTCAACATCTAAGTTACTAAGAAACACCTGATTATTATAATTATAATAGAATTGCACCAAATTTAATCTAACTACATTTTAATGAACAACCTTGAGATATTCAGATAAATTCATGGAGAATTAAAACTGCACAGGCAACTGAAGCCGTCCCATCCCAGCTACCAATCATGTTGCTGGAGGGAATATGTATACCTGTTTGCCTTTCTTTTGCCCAGTTTGCCCCTATACAATTTGTTAAATGACTAAAGAGGGCTCAATAATTGCTCTAATCCCCTAATCCCTTACGGACAAAAACATTAGTGATCTGTGGAGAAGTTAATTTCGCACGTGCAACAGGATGTTTGAGTAGACTGGCTAATTCAAGTGAAGCAATTAGGAAAATACCTCTAAATGCATGCTGACATTTTTTCAGAGCTTTGGTTCAGCTGGATCATATAATACAATTTCTAGGAGACCCTGGACTAAGTTCACAAATATTCTTATTATAAAGAACCCCAAGAACGCTAAAACTGCAGAGCTATAATAAACAATTCCACAAAAGTCAACTGAGTGACATAGTACATGGTTGAAGAAGAAAAAGAGGAGGAAGAGGAGAACATTGGTCATTCAGAATCATAGATCTCTCTCTCTCTGTCTCTGTCGCTCTCTCGCTCTCTTTCACATACACACACAAACACGAACATCATTTGCTGAAGCCAAGAATCCCTTCAAGAAGTTTTTATACTGAATATACTTTTTTGAAAGAGAAGTAACATAACTAATGTCATAGACATATTGTTATGCAAATTACCAAATCAGTGTTCTTTTCAATAAATGTTTAAGTAGTAGTAGAAGAGGTCTTAGAGAAGATCTTTTGAATTTTTCCACTACAACCTTTTATATATCAGGGATGCTCTCAATCTGACTTTACAGCGACCCTGAGTTTCTATAACTTAAGTATATGGCTCCCGAGATTACTTTTCCAACTGCTGCACAAATTCAAAATGATTTGAAATAAATATCTATTAGGATTAATACTACATAACTAGAAATAAAGTTATTGCTGGAAGCTAGCACACTTTGTCATTTTTCTTTCAATTTGATTAGCAGTATTTAATAAGATAAGACTGGCATTCTTGGATAAAGATAGAGATGGTTCTCCTGTTTACTATCCCATCCAGGAAAAACAATCTATCCAAATTACTGTGACTGATCTCTGTACGCACAATACACATTCAACACAACCTTACTGTATAGGTGACTGAGGATGCCTGTAAATGAATCTGAAAATAAAAAGTATTGGCTGAAACTGATTCCATATTAGATCTGAAAGCGAAGCTAGAGACTCTTGAAATTTCTCTAGGTCATACTAGGAAGGTGATCCCAGAAGATGAGATTTAGGCTTTTTTCTTTGGATTGGGTGCCCCTAGATTCTAACTTGTTCTCTATATATCCAATGAAGCTGCTGGTAAGATCATCTCAAACTCTGGAATTTCTCTTTCTCTTTAATTTCTATTTTGAACTTGGAGAAATAGCGGAGATCTTGAATTGTAGTTACTTGACTGGAAGAACACAAGTAAGATTTACGGTAATTAAAGTAAGATGGAAGTATTTATGGAAGCCCTCAATTTTATAACTGTAGATATACCGGTATTAAAGGACTTGCTCTTTCCTGAAAGACTACATTCCTAACAAAGAGATAATCCTGATCTGCAATTGTTCTTTACTGTATACATAATTACATTTTTAAAGGAAATATTTTAACAAGCTGGTGTGCTAAATATACGTTCTTCTAGAAATCACAATTAGCCATTTTTATTCATGCCAAGGTCACATTATGATAATACATTGTACATAAGATTGCCTTTAAGTATGTATGTAAGTATAAATTTCAACTTATCCAAAATGCAATTTCAAGTATATAAATTAAGTATGTATGTAAGTATAAATTTCAACTTATCCAAAATGCAACCACCAACTCTTTGACTAGCATGTAAAATGGAGTATACACATCCAATTTTGTACATTTTTGCAGTCTTGTTAAGGATTAGCTTAAGGCTACCAGTTGCTTAAGACCAGGAGAAATTAGCTTATCGAGGCAAATCAATCTGCTCTCTATAACACTATAATGAAGAAATATAGGCAATGGCAGGCACTGAGGGAATGCATGTGGGTTACCGCAGTAACTTGCGCTCAAGAAGACAATTGGTACCTATGAAACATACAAATGTAGTGAGTAATAACTGTCTTATTGCTGGAAAAGGATATTTCAATGAATTTGTCCACTACATTTGTTTATGTAGGAACATGCTATTGCCAATTAAGAAAAACGATATTTATCAAACAAGAGGAAATATTTTGACCCTAAAAGTTTATTTTTAAAAACCATACAGCATATATCATAGTTCTTTGTTATGGTGAAATTATGACAGCCCAAAATATCAAGGGGTTCCAGCTTCAAATGCATATCAAACACTCTTACTATTTGTTTTGCCATAATATTTTAACTGATTTTGTGAATATTACTCTATGTTAGATTTTGGAGTCCTGTACATCATTTCTTAACTTTTAAGAATTTCTTTCACATAGATACTGAAGAAAAATTAATATGGAAACAATAGGTGAGAATTAACTGTGATATAGAAAACAGGTGCAAACATGCAAGGGGTGAAAACCTCAGGAGGAATACTGCACTGTAAGTGCTAAAACATGTGAATTTAGCAGATTTAGCATCACTGCATGTGTAAAATAAAGCTGATTAACATACAATTTAAATAGGGGGAAAAACCGGCGTGTGCTTGTATCAGCAACTGATAAGGGCAGAATCATTTTAAAATGACAAGTGTGGCACACTTGTCTCATTATCCTAGAAATAAAATGCATGAGAGTATCTGCTTTGCAACTACTGTTGTTCTTTCACCTTCACAAAAAGAAAAGTTTGGATGGTGGTGTTCAACATTGTTGGGTCGAGAGATGCTTTCTTTCTGAGATGACACACCACTTTCTCTTCCAGGGCAAAAGATACTGCTTCCTTTCTGAAGAGGTGTTTATCACACCTGAAATACAACTGCTCATACCCACCAAATACCCAAAAGCACTAGGAAGCTCAGGGATCCAGTCTCAGATGGCCAAAGTCATACTTGAATTGAACTGAATACTTTATTTGGTCAAGTGTGATTAGACACACAAGGAATTTATCTCCAGCACAGAAGCATTCAGTCTACTTGCAAGGATGCAGAGAAATAACAACAACAACAACAACAACAGCAACAGCAACAACAATAATAATACCAATAAAAGGGGGAAATAAAGAAGATAATAAAAGGAATGAACACTACAGCCATACTTTATGGGTTCACATACATACACACACACACACACAGAAAGAATTACATGTTCAGTAGAGTGATGGCATGAGGGAAACAGTGTTCTTGATGTCTAGTTGTCTTGGCATGCAATAACCTATAGCGCCATTCCAAGAGAAGGAGTTGAAACAGTTTGTGTCTAGGATGTGAGGAGTTTGCACATATTTTCTCAGCCCTTCGTCTGATGCAGGAAGAATATTCTTTGTTGTGTCTTTTTAATGATGGTTCTGATGTTAAGTGTCCATTTCAAGTCCTAGGAGATTATAGAACCCCAAAATTTGAAGGAAGCTACTGCTGATCCCTTACTGTTGAATATAGTAAGAGGGGGTAAAAATTATCTGATTTCTTGAAGCTTACCTTCTTCCGTGAAGTCCACAATTCAAAACAAAATCCTGGTATCCTCACCTCCTCAGACAATGTTCATGTCAACAGAAACAAGTTTTCTGGCAAAATCTTAACAGATCCCTCACAGCATCTGCAGAGAGATTATCCTATCCACCCCTTTCCACAAAAGATGAATTACTGAACAAAGATACTGGACAAGATTCTGCTGATGTAATAGGGCAGAGTACTATTGCTATTTTGCTGCCATTACAACCAAACAATCTATCTTAAGATGGGTTCTTACCTATGAATTATGGATCACCTGGTCTGGAAAGCAAAAACAGAATCCATATCAAATGTTCATTAAAATCTGACATGAATTAAGATAACATAAACTACATTATTGATGCATTTTCAATGCAACCAACTAGATTTTTTTAAAATTCTCTCCTGAATATAGTGTAATATACATGTGATTCTGAGGACACAATGAAACCCTTGGTTCAGTACTCTGGTTTGCAGATACACATACATTTTCAAATGCAAGATATGGTAGTGTAATCTGCATATGCCACAGGATTACTAATAAAAAATCCTTGCAATACAGGGACATGAGGATAAGCAAAATGTGGATTAACCAAATCTGATAGCATTCCTGATCACTGAATGTTGCAGTCTTTATCTTGAATTTGCTTTATTGTTAAAGTGAAGGGTGGTATGTTTGGTGGTGGTGGGGACTAGATAAATGGGACTAAAGATTATGGAGTTCAGGACTCAGTTTAAAATTGACCTGAAGAGCCAGATCAGTCATCTGGTTGGGCTTGTTTGTTTTTGTTGTCATCTAAGTAGTTGAATAGAGGCCCTCTGATTGCTGCTATTGTACCAACTTCCTGGCTTCCCTATTTTAACTGCTCAATTCTGTGGCCTGGCTGGGGCTGGAGTCTCCCAGAGTTATGATACTGGAGACTTTAAGATACTTCCTCTGGACATGTGGTCAGAGGCATCCTGAGGGTTAATGGTACCACAGCAGTCATGGACTTCACCCAAGTCATCAAGGGCTAACACACAGCATTTAGATCTCTTTTTGTCTTGGAGCAGTGATGTGAGAGGTACTAAGGTCAGTCCTTTTGTCACATTACCTTACTGTTTTCCTACAGTTTCTCCCTGCCTCACGGAAGTAGGACTCATTTGACTGGTCCACCCTTAGTATCTGATAGACTATGTAGGGTTGCAAAGGTGTTTCTGAAGGTCTGGTTCACAATTTGGCTAAAACCTTCATCGTCATTTGGATTGAGAGTATGAAAATAGCCTAGGATTAGATTGTTCTTATATGTCCCCTCCCTATCTATGGATTCTGGAGAGTCTCTTGGTTTTCAGAATAAATCCAGGAGATCAAATACCTAAGACCACCTAATGGAAGAAGATGAATTAATCTAGCCAAACACAGATAACAGCCTATATAAAGGATTACTATATGCTGATAAGTAGCAGCAAAATGTTAGTATTGTTACAGCGTAAGAAAAAAAAAACAACCTTAAATAAATCCCCTTTTTCTATTATGCCAACTGTGTGCAAGAAAATAGAAAGAAAGGTTCTCATCTTCAAAAGAAAAAAAAGGAAAAAGGAAAAAAAGAGATCCAGGAAACTACAGACCAATCAGTCTGACATCAATACCTTGAAAGAACCTGGAAAAGATAAGCAAGCAATGGATCTACGAACACCTAGAAGCAAGCAAAGTTATAACCAAAGGCCAACATAGATTTGTCAAAAAAAGATCATGAAACAATTCTTAATTCATTCTTTGACAAAGTGACTAAATTAGTGGACCAGAAAAATGCTGTGGACATAACATACTTGGATTTTAAGGCAGACCACAACCTACTTCTTGGTAAACTAGAAAAATGTGGGATAGACAGCATCACCACCAGATGGATTCGTAATTATCTGACAACCCTTATTCAACGTGTACCCCTTAATGAAACTACATCTACATGGATGGAAGTGAGCCGTGGGGTACCCCAAGGTTCTACCTTAAGCCCAGTACCCTTCAGTATCTTCATAAACGATTTAGATGAGGGAATAGAAGGGGAACTTATCGAATCTGCAGAAGACATCAAGCTGACAGAACCAGCCAACACCCCAGAAAATAGGCTCAAGATCCAGATGGATCACAACAGACTTGACCAGTGGGCCCTATCTTAACAAAATTAAATTCAGTGATGAGAAAAAGAAGGTTTTACACCTAGGCAAAAAAACCCCAAATGTATAGGTACAGATTAGGTGAAACTTGGCTCAATAGCAGTAACTGTGAAAGGGATACTGGAGTCCTAGTGGACAATCACTTAAATATGAGACAGCAATGTGCTGTAGCTGCCAAAAAAGCCAATGCAATCCTAAACTGCAATTAATAGAGGGATAGACTCAAGATTACATGAAGCGTTAGTACCGCTTGATAAGGTTTTAGTAAGACCACACTTGGAATACTGCATCCAGTTTTGGTCACCACAATATAAAATAGATATTGAAACTCTGGAAAGAGTGCAGAGAAGAGCAACAAAGATGAGGCTAAAACATAGGAAGAACCATTGCAGGAATCGGATGTGGCTAGTTTAGTGAAAAGAAGGACTAGGGTTACATGATAGCAACGCTCAAATATCTGACAGGCTATCACAAAGAAGTGGGGGTAAAACCTACCGTGTTTCTCAGAAAACACGACCCACCCCAATAATAAGCCTAACCCTACTTTTTTGGGGGTGGGCCTAATTTGGGGTTGCAGTCCACTGGCCCCTTGGGGAAGCATTCGCCAAAAAGCCTCCATTCCGAACGCTGAAATTTCAGAATGGAGGCTTTTTGGCAGAGGAAAATGGGGAGGGGGGACTTTCCTACCTGCCATCCTTCCCTCAGTCCAT
>JANHFL010001578.1:312536-325860 GCA_032468155.1 Oxyrhabdium leporinum | reverse complement strand
TGTGTGTGTGTGTGTGTGAGAGAGAGAGAGAGAGAGAGAGAGAGAGAGAGAGAGAGAGAGAGAGAGAGAGAGAGAGCGCTGTACTAGTATAATTAATGTACATGAATGATTTCTGGAAACCAGTTATTTTTAAAATTAAAAAATGAGAGATGTGCAACCATATGATCTATGCAACCATACTCATGAGATCTATTTATAAATATAGTCTTAGGTTTTGTTTTTCCTGTTCTCCTGTGTTTAACTATAAAACGTACAAGGCAATTTTGGATGGAAACGTAAGTATCTTTCAGCATAAATGAAATTATAAGTCAGGGCCACGTGTATCTAATTCACATATTCAAAGCATAGTAAATAATATTACAGGTAACTACTTCAATCTGTTGCTTCTCAAATCTAAAATTATAACTCCTCTAATAGTGCACATTTTCATTTTGTTATCTGGAGATTTTGTCTGGAAATTATTGGTCTTCTGAAACATAATTTGGAAAACGTTTGTAGATATTTACTTACATATCTTTATAAGCCCAGTTCACAAGACTCTGTGTAGTTTATAAAAATCTTAAAATGGAATCTAAGCCCCACAATCCATCACCTCAAATCTCTTACGAAATAGTTATATCAAAATACAAAATTGTAATAAAAATATCAATGGCAGTCTGGTTTAACTATAAAAGTCTAAAAAAAAGAAAAAAAATTCCTACAAATCCAAAATGCCTTCCAAAAACTCAAATCACATCAAATCATTTTGATGATGGCCCTTTAAAAGGCCAAGAAAGAACCTTGCAGGAGAATGACCAAGGACAAGGTGCTCTAGCACAAAGGGTTTACCAGAGAAAAATTGTCTTGATTTCAGTGATCGGGTAGATCCTAAACATCTCCTCCCTGGAAACAATCCAGAAAGGCAGAATCCACTAGGAGGTGATAGTCGCTAACATTTCCTGAAGTAAAGCCATAAAGAGCTTTACACATCAAAACCAGCATTTTGAAACAGAATCCTATAATATAGAAATTGACTTAAAAAATCCCTAAGTTCTTTTTTAAAAATTGATTTTCTATTAAATACACTTCTTAGTCCTTAACAATATAAATTTACATTCTTAATCTCCACCCCTTTTTTCCAACATTGGTAAAATACATTTAAAAAATCCCTAAATTCTTAATGAAGAACAAATAATATTTAAAACTGAGGTGAAAAACCTGATTATATAATATGAAATATCATCATTCACTTTTACTGTTCTGAAATAACTAGCTTTATTTTCTTTGCTCGTGTACACAGTGATAAATTCTTTTTTATAATAATTTTATTATTTATCCCAACTGGATTACTGCAATTCAAAGAATATTTGAATGATACAGCTAGTGCAAAATGCAATGGTTTGGACAATGATAGATATACTTCAATATACTTGGGTGACTGGGTAACCCCAGTGCTTTGGGAACTGCACTTGTTATTAATCAACTGCCAAGTGCAATTCAAGGTGCTAGATGTTATCTTTATGGTCCTACGTAACTCCAGACATGGCTATCTGAAGATCCACCTGTTTCTGTATCAAATGCCTATCCAACTAGATCAAGAAGGAACAATTCCCTTTGGGAATTACACCCATATGTATCACCTTGGAGGTAGGCATTCTTAATGACTGTCTCTGTTCTTTGGAACTTTCTCCCAGTAGGGATCGAGTCAGTCTTATTCCTCCTAGGCTTCAGGGAAAGTTTTGAAGTTCTATCAGTTTTACATTGCAGAGAGAAAGTAGTCTTTGACTGGAAAATGGAATTTGTGCCCTATAGCATTTGTGGGTGTTTGTTTGTTTAAATGTTATACGTATATGTGCATGTGGTTTCTTGGGGTATTCATATATCTTTATTGTTAATTATCTAGTGTTTGCAAGAATATACAGCAAACAAAAATGTAAATAGGTAAATAGAAACAAGGCTAATAGAGCACTGCTAATTTTACCATTGGCAAATCTGGAGTCTTGCTTAAACAAAATACGATAACTGAATCTGCAGAAACTTAATTTACTTTATGAGACTGGCATTATTATTAGAAAACAAATTGGAAGATTGTCAGACCTGAATAACTAAAGTAACATGTACTCTTAAACAGAGATGATGAAAAATGCTTAGTAAAATAATACCCTCCCTGTGATCTGTCTAAGCTATATAAAGTAAGGCCACATCATTTTCTCTGGCTAAGCTGGTATGTACGAGGTGACTTTTTTTATCAATATATGTCTGGAAATATTAGTGTGGGTGGATAAATAGGGATTGGAGACAGGAAGCAGATTTGCAGACAGTTGAAGAAGATATGAAATATCCTCATGGTGTGTGCATTCATTCCAATGTCATGTCTAATGAACAGGTTTTGCAGATCTTTGTAGTCCTTCAAGTATCATAAAATCTGACATCAGATAATACCCTGGGATTTTTACAGTGTGAAGTTTTATCAATTGTTCCTATACTGTTATTAAGGTGCAAGTCATTTGCAAACTGCAATTATTTTGCTCCCAAAGAAAAGCAAAGATAACGGGAAACACTTTTTGTCATTTCAGCTGCATTAATTAAGTCTCTGCAATAAGAACTGTTAGGTGGCAAAATGAAATCTAACTATGAAAGCTATTTTAGTTGCTGGGTTATAATGTATATGGCATAATATAAGGGCATAACTATAAATGTACAACTTAATATATTTACATTTTTATCATAAATCCAGAAAGAGTTTTTTTATGGAAGAAATTAAAAAAGTAAAATAGGCAGTATTATATATTAAATACATTCTGTTAAATTCATTCATTTCTAAAGAAAAAAAGATTATTAAAAATGGGGAAAGCTTTCCAAAAAGTAACTACATCCTTAAAAAGAAATCCCCAAACTCCTCTAGGCAATGGGAGCATTTGCAGGGCATAATCATGCAACACTGATACATGTATAACAAAGTGGGGCCCTTATTGTGTGGTCAAGTTTACATCTGGTTTTTTTAACATTTCCCCCAATGGACACTGTTCCCAAGTATCTTCCAGTTTTGGTGGGCTGTTGTTTATTCGTAGTTCCTTGATTAGGGCATCTGCTTGATTTCTCTAGTGTTAATTTCTTCTTATCTGGCTGCTGGAGAGGATGCATTGTTTCCTTGTCCTTGTTTTCCTCTTATGTTTATTGTGTCTTGAATGGTGTATAAATGTGGTTTATCTCTATGTGTCTATTGATGCCTACTGCCTATTTGTCTAAATGCCAAGTTTCCAGGAAGTTAACATAGTTCAAAAAGTACTGACAACCAAGTTAGTAGAGTTGAAGGGGAATAAAGTGAATAAACACAAGTTTTACAGAAATCATGAAAAAGCAGCAAATATATGCATCTGAGTATCTTGATAGACTTGAAAATAAGAATATGGATGATAAATTGTAAAACTTGCAAATGCTTATAGTATATCAGCTGGTAGATATGTAATAATAGTGGTCTCTTTGCTGAAGGAATAAAAATGATTTTGTATAATAATTTGTTCTATCTACTTTGTCATACTGAAGTAAGACCTGGAAATGTTAGTTTGTATGTAGCAGTAATAGATTATTGAAGAAGCAAGTGTGAGATATGACTATGAATGAATGTTGAATTAAATGTTTTAGTTAGCTAAAGAGAATTAATAAGACTCTTATTGAAAAGTAAATATAAGAAAAAGAGTAAATGGATAGAAAGGAATTGAGGCTGAACAACTGATGACATGTTGCATAAGAGAAATGTAAGTTTAATTGTAGACCATAAATTCATAGATGGATGTAGAAGCAAGAATAATTTTCAACAATATAAAAGTAGATATATAGCAGAGGTGTCAAAGTCGATTTCATTGAGGGCCGCATCAGGGTTGTAGTTGACCTCGGGGACTGGGGTGGTTGTGGCCAGGGTAGGCGTGGACAGCTTGACATCACTTGGGTCAGGGGTGCCTGTGGGGGTTCCCGAGCTCCGTTTTTGGCTGCCACAGCCTCCTGCAACCCTCTGCCAGTGAATGCGGCCCTCCCATGCTCCATTTTCACTAGCAGAGGGTTGCAGGAGGCCATGGCAGCCGAAAATGGAGCTCGGGATCATGTTTTCGCTGGCAGAAGCACTGCGAGTCGGTCCTTCGCTGTTTCCAGGGCGGCCCTGCAGGCCAGATCTAAGTACCCCATGGGCCGGATCCAGCCCCCGGGCCTTGAGTTTGACACTGATGTATAGTAATTGATATTGATGTAAACAAGATTTATTGAAATTTCTTTCCCTCACCTTCCCTGCCAGTAATTTTTTAAGCTCACAACTTCTTATACACTTTTTAATATTGCTTATCCCAAAAGGAACCACATGATAGATATGTGATACATGATGTTCATAACCTTGATCTGCTTTAGGCATTTGTCACAAAAGTTAATTTAAAAATGCTTGAATAAAATCATTAACTTTAAAATGTTATGCATACAAGTTACACATCATTATTGACCCAAAATCTCAGACTCAAAAGAACTACTTTCTATTCTCATTATTTTAAGTTGAGAAAGTCCAATCATCTAAATAAGGCCAATTCTTAAACCTTATACTTCAAGCAATCTCAATGATTTTTCAAACTGTCCTGGATAAGATAGCAAAACTTCTCAATGTTTCTGAATTAAAATGACATGGGAAAAGTTATGCAAAAACACCTGTACCAGTATTGATTTGCCTTTTTGTCAAAAGGTAGGCTGTTCTGAACAATAAAATATTTAATATTATCACATGCTGTTTCCCTAGTTTCTTCATAACTGTCAGATTTGGAACAAACCTTTTCTTAAACCATTTACTGTATGCCACAGCATCCTTTGTCTTGAAGCACACATTGCTCCCGAGAACCGGAGCAATATACAAAATACTATATTCAACATGGTTTGTTAAACTAACAGACCAGTTTGTTTGAAGTGAATATATTATATATATTACAAAAGTGGAAAAGTGAGAACACACTCTTTAATGTATTTTCTTCTGAACTTTCCCCCCAATACTTTATCACCGATACAACTATTATTTTCTCAGAATCCAAAGTTTCAAGTATTTTAGAATTCATTAGCAATAGCTGAAAACATGCTGTGTCAATGTGTGGTGCTGGTGATTCAAGAAGCAGATACTGTTTAGGAGCAAGATATGAGTTCTTCCTGAAATCCATTTTAATTTCTAGTGACTAGTAAAATACAGATATGAGTGATGAAAATGGAATGTGCAGGAACACCGCAATTCTAATGAAATGCTAATTAATCTTCAGAAATTTGTTCAAATAATCCTATATACCGTAGCAAGATTTCTATTTGCACTGAGCGTTCCTATTACAACAGAATGTAATGGTTCAGAGGGAGGTTAGATGGGAAGAATGAATTGCAAAAGCACTTTACTAGAATTTGTCCTGGCACTAACTTAGTTGCAGAAATTTGCCATCTCCTTACTTCCTCTTGCATACAGGAAGAACATAGAAAGGAAGAAGCACCAAATGATGCAACTGAATATGGGAACATCATTGAAATTTAAGTAAAATATACTGCAGTTATATTTTAGGAGACATACAAAATACCTGAAGATATTCTCCATCTCTTACCCCAGATTCAACAGAATTTTTTTTTTTTATGTATGTAGTTACATGTGGTTAGTATTTACATAAAAATTCTTCCATTTTTACCATTTACTATTTGGAATGGAATAATTGAAGAACAGGCAGCCTTCTTTAAGTGGTAAGGGCTGTGCTGTTGAGCGCTTCAGATTAAAAGACAAAATGTGTACTAGAGCAGGCAGAGTGGAAACGCAGCATCTTTTTGTAACCTTTTAAAGAAACTCTGCAATCCCAGGAAAAGAGATGTTTACTTTAAGGAGCTGCAGGTAAGTGCTTTATTTGTACCCAGATGCATTCGGACGTGTTGCAGTTCTAGTAAATATTAAATGAATGTATAAAGGTAGAACATTTGTAAGAACTATGAACCAATGAAACTGGAGGTAGCATAACAACTCTATTTGGCTGAAAATATACAGAAAATTTAAGTATCAAAGTTTAAATATCTGGTAAGCCAAATTCCAAATACATTCTATGGAAGATTTTAAGTTTTCCATTTTTAGATTTTTTTTGATGCTTCTGTTTAAGTAGTTCCCTTGGCATTTCTTCTTTGTCTTTTCACATTCAGAATACACTTGCAACATTTTGTAGTGTTTTTAAGTTTTTCTATCATCCACTTATTTAGATGCCATGTCTTCTGAGATATTCCAAGGTCTTGAACTCTTGGGTTCCCTCTTTAATTTTATCTCTGAGACATCTAGGATGCTGTTCTCTTTCACCCATAATCTTTTGTGGCTGAGAAAAAGCCATTAAGCCAAATGTAATTTTCTGGTTAAAAAGACACTTCAGGCTCTTGAAGTACCTAGAAAACTTCAAATAATTAAGTCATAATATCTAATAAAGGGCAGGAAATTACATTTTCAATTAAATTAAAATTCAATGGAATTTCATTTCTGAGGTACATTGTTCAACTGAAAGCAAAACAAAATGTGGCCGCATTGATCCAAAAATCCAATGGCAAAAAGTTACTTTTATGGATTAGAGACAGAGGTTGTCTATCACTCTTTCCCATAGAGGACCCATCAATACTGAACTCCAAACATTCAGAAATTATATAAATTTTCCAACTTCAAAGAGTTTTAAGTTAGCATTTTTACAAATGAATTTTAATAGGCATTGTTTGAAGCATGAAGACACACATTTAACTGGTTGAATATCAGTAATGTTATGTATACAGATTTTTATGTTCATTTCTAGTCATACTCTTGAGCCAAACCCTCCTCTGAACTTCCTTTCCTGGGACCTTTTTTGTTTGTATGTCTTTTCTATTATTCTCTGCCCCGTTACTCTTCATTTCTCTCTTGAAAAAAGTACTCATCAGTACTGTAAATTGTTCACATACAAATGTGGTTGTTTGGTTTGGTTAATGGGATGAACTTTAGGAGTGGCAAAATGAATCAGATGCTTTATTCTGGCAAGCAGCAGTTAGTTACCATGTTCACCACAAAATCCTAGTAGGGAGGAAGGAAATTGGGTGTTTTTTTAAAAAAATGTGCACGTTTCTGTAATTCTAGTGAAGAAATACTGAAAACTTATTGACATTAATTTTCAAAGGCATGAATTATTTCCATCAAACAAATGACTGGAATCTTTGGGGTATTAACAAACTGCACACTCAGTATTTGCTTAAGTATATTCAATGAAAAACATATAGAGTAGCTGTGTTTACAACACTACACTGAACCAGTATATTATACTGGAGAATAGTATCTCCATAAAACTTCCAGCTACAAAAAGTAGGATAATGTATATAAAAACCTGGTGCTTTGAAGGAGCAAATGCAAATTTTTTCAACACATTTTCATAGATATGGAAGGTGCTCTGAGTTGAAGAGGTGCAAATTACCTACATGATAGCAGAAAAGTACAGAAGTGCTTACAATAAGAATTAAAATACTACTGCTCTTAAAAGTAGAGCATTACTTAGTAACCTCATTCTGTCAAAGTAAATAAATTCAGCAAGTTATCTTATGCAGTTTCTTTAACTCCTGATGTGCAAATGTGCTCTGCCATTTGCTGCTGTTTGAAGATTACACACAATTTGGATAAGGGTGCATGCAGCTTCAAAAAGAAGGCCTGGCACATCCAGAAACTGCCTTGCAAAGGGCCAAACCAGGTGCCCCTTGTCAGCAGCAGGAGGAAAATTATGGCAAAAATCAGATGGGGAGATGAGGACTGGCAAAGGCAATGTGGCCAAAAGGGCAGAGATGGAGGGATGGAGATGCAAAGGAGGCAGTCTATTACTTTACTGAGGCTTGGGGCGGGAAAGAACTATCCAGGAATGGCTTCCATCAGGATGAGTCCTCACTTAACAATCAGATGGGATTTAGTTAACAGCAGAAACCAGGACTGCCAGAATTGCTTTCCCTAACTCAGGGATCCCCAGCCTCCATGCTGTGGCCCACTACTGGGCCATGACCTGTTCGAAACTGGGCTGCACGTGAGATAGGCAAGTGTGTGCACACGTGAGTGAAGTTCCACTCGCACGAGTGGCAGGCAAATGTGTGCACGAAGCACCACCTGTGGGAGCGGTGGGCCCTCACGTTCACACATGAAGCTCCACTTGCACGAGGGTGTTTGAGAGGAGAGCACTTGTACTTGCAAGCAAATGTCTGCTCGCACACGAAGCTCCATTGGTGTGAGCAGAGGGCACACCTGCCTGCTGCTCACAACAATGGAGCTATGCACACGTGCATGTGCCTACTACTCACACACACCCTGCTGCACCAGGCCAGGTTGCCAAGCTGGAAAGATTGGGGACCGCTGCCCTAAATGATGTAGTTATGTGACATTTCACTTTATGACTACATCGTTTAGAAATGGAAATTCTGGTCCCAACTACTATTGTTAACGAAAGTCTAATTTGTACAGTGAAGTACTATACATATTTTATAAGTATGTTGTCTTTATTATTATTATAAACATATTGTAAATAGAAATCTCAATCCATGCTCATTATTCCAGATCACACCCCTTGGTCTTCTAGTAAGCTTGCTATTAAGAGCCCACAAGATCAATGCTAAAGGAGGTGTACAAGTGTCCTTCTGATTGTAATGTTCATCAATGAAGACATGAAAATAATGTGCATATTGCCTCTGATTTTCTAACATACCTGAGCAAAACACTGCAGCAGTCTAAAAACTCTTTGCCACTTTTTAATGCATGTTCTCTCGGAAAGTTCTGGGAAACCCACAACTGCATTATTCCTGCACTTGCTTTGGTGTTCACCCATATGCTTCATACAATTTTGCTTTTCAAAAGAGTTTCCAAGATGTCACATTTTGAATTAAAAATGCATTTTAAATTTAATTAAACTTAGTTTATCTAACACAAATGTTTAACATCCATACAAAGAAAGCCAGGCATTGTTTATGTAAGAGTTATCTACATATATTTTTTTCTCTAAGGGGAAATATATAAACAAGGTAGTTGAATGGTATTAGCTCAATAACATAAATGAAAAATTGATGTTAAAAGGTAGCTGTATGATTGTTGACCCCACAAACTGTTCATGACCAACTTAAAATTGGGAAGTGAACATTAAATTTTGTATGTGCTGACAATTCAGAGAGCAAAAGAGGATAAACTATCAATACTATATCCATTGTCTTTATTTTAGTATTTTATCTGAAAATTGATGTCTTTCATTCTGAAACTGAAGAGACATGATTACTGTACTGAAACTACCCGTACTGTAATTCTTTTCACCTGTCTGCTCAAAATGAAAACTGTATTAGTGCAAGAATTAGAACTACAGTTGCTGGAATAGTTTGTTGACTGCAATTACAGATATTTCATATTAAGGTAATTACTGTGGAATGAATTCATAACTGAATTTAGATTACAAATTAAGCTGCAATCTTGTGTAGATTTAATAGAGTAACTCCCCTATTGAGTCCTACTTCTGAATGAAAACATCTTTGCAAAAATACTTTTAGAGCTCATTCCTCTACTTATGATAAATCTAATTTATTGTTATGCATATTCTTCTAGCACTTTATTTAACCTAGACAACTTCTCTTTGTGAAAAGTTTATCCTTAGCTTTCTTATACTCAACATTTGGACCTTTAAGAAATCAATAATGTGCCATCAATCTATGACCAGCATGTAACAGCTAAAAGAACAGTGTTATAGGATGTAATTTACCTTCACAGATGGTATCATCCGCTTCATCAAGCACAAATGGATCTTCTTCCAAATGCATCATGATCATGAGTAAGCTGAACAGCTACTGAATGTTAAGGTTGCATTCAATACTACAACAGATCTACTTCCTTGCATGAGCTTCTTCTCTGCTGTTGGCTGTAACAACTTCCTCATCTGCACTATTAGAGCAGTCTCATTTACATACATATGGTAGTTTCTGCTTTCTTTTTATCTTTTCTGTAGCTTTTGTGACTTGAAGTGACTTATTTCCTCTAAGGCTAAGAATATAAACCCCAGGATTTAGAATGCAGAATGAATCCATTTCACTGCTAATCCACTTCTAAAAGACTCTAAAGAGCTCTGTTACATAATTAGCACATTGTTAAAAAGAGAAAGCCTGGTTGCATTAATTTGCTGTTTCTTTTAAATAAGGAATATTTCACCCCACAAATTCTGTAGTTTGAATGTTTACACATGTATCAAATATATAATCATGTATAACTGTCTCATAATAATATTGTTATACTGTATAGAAGAGATTTCAACCTGAGATATAACTTGCAATCTACATGTAAACCTTCATGTATAAACAGTGTGCAATTTATCGTTTTATGCATAAGTTGGAAAGTCAATATCAAACAAATTTACCACGATCAACTTATGGCAATCTGAATGTTTTCTCAAGTTCTTTCTTAAAAGTCACGTTCTTATTGAAGAAATTTAATATGAATTTTCAGAAAGCTAGTGAATATTTGATAACAGTTCTTGTTTAATAACCATTTGTTTGATGACTGTTCAAATTTATGACAGTGCTGAACAAATGTGAGTTAAAACTTGATCTTGTACTTATGGCTTTCATAGCATCCAGCAGTCATGATTGTGATTTGCAACTTTCCCTGCTGGCTTCCCACAAGCAAAGTCAATGAGAAAGCTGGCAGGAAATCAGAAGACATGGTCGCTTAATGACCTATGGGATCCTTATTTAATGAGGGCAATCAGCACTGCTGTCACTAAGTGGTGCAGTCATATGTTTTTTTGACTTACAACTGGGTTGCTTAACAATAACGTTTATGATACTGATTAGCACAATAAAATGATCACTATATGTAATTTTAGTTAGTTAGGAGCCTCATTTAAAAAAAAATTGAGGCTCACAAATAGGATATGAAGGCAATTAATTTTGTTTTATTTCTTCCCACCAAACAGTAATCAAAATCTGATATATGGAGATGTGATCTGCCACTTTAGTTAGTTTTGCCAGCCAACTAGACCAAGAATTTTCTCTAATACTGTCTTCAGTTAGTCAGATAATGAAAAGTCTATAAGAAAATAACCAGCTCAGAGAGCATCAAGGACATCTATTGAGCTGTGGTTAGTCACTGAATGAACCATAGCTGAATGGATTCATATAACAAGCTATATAATACAATTTAAAACTATTCATGGCTGGGTTAGTACATCAAGTTAGATCAAAAGCAAAGCAGCCATATTATGTCATAGCATGACACAGAAAAGTCCAGAGGCATTCAAAATTCTAGCTGACTTTCAGTATCCTCCTTTTGAAATATATTTTCTTCAAAGACAAATTTTAGTTTTTGTATTTCTGATTTATTTAATTCTTAAATTTGACTTCTTTGTTCTGTTGCAGAAGTCACTATGCATCATTTTCACATACAGCACAGAAGTGTTTACACATTTTACACTGTTTCTAAAATGTTAAAGAATGAATCAAGTCCTGGAAGTTCTTTCCTTCTTATTGCACTAGTTCTCCCTTGAATTTGGACCAGTTTTCTACATACATCCCTTTCAAAGCACCAGAGGTCTATTCTCTTGACAGGCTTTGTTGCTATTTTTTCACAACTTTAAAAAAGCATCAAAAGGCTGTTTTCTTTTGGGAAAACAACTGTCACTTACATGAACACACACACAACCCTGGTGAGGAATGCCCTGACTCAAGTTCTTTATTCAAAAGGCCCTTAAGAGAAGTCCCTCTGTTCCTTTCTTAAATGGCAACCTAATCTACAATATAGCAAACCACCCACCCACCCCCACACACACACACAAACACAAAGACCCAAAAGGAGGACAGGCACAGAGAAAAGATGATGACATTGTAGAAAAAAATATTTCCCAATTGTGATTATCTACAGATTGTTTAAATCTGTCTCTTTCTTTGAGCTGTTCATTTTTTTAGTGGCTCTAACCTGAATGGTTGTAGATTTCTCTTTTGCATGCTGCTCTAAGATTTTTCTGTTTTCAAGCTTTTATACCTTAACTTTTGTTTGGAAAAATCTTCTGCGTTTCTTTTGCTCTTCTTCAAAGAACACAAAAAGTTGCCACACAGTAGGTTGGAATATATCTCTAGTCTAACAGAAATTGTTAGAGAATGTTTCAAATAGAGGGACTTTCCTACTGCAGCTTGTCAAAGTGGGAAAAATCAGCAACTAATACTGTACAATTTATGTTATTCTCAACAACTCACAACCATCACCAATCTACCTGGTTTATACGGAATAAATATAGAACACGCATTAATTAGTGTAAAATTCAAATCGTGTTTCTAATTGCAGGGCCTATCTTGGAAACCAGAAGTTTATTATGCACTTAGAAGATGATATACCATCCTGTCTGAACTGAATTGCAATAGATTCAACCCATTCCCAATTTTGTAGATTCTAGCTTTAGATAACAAAAAAATATAAAGTCTACCCCAAAAACTTTAAATTATTTATGATTCTACTTAGATATTAAAATACTGTTTGTTTTTGTATGTACCTAGGGAAAACAGAAAAAGACTTTTTCAAAAACTACAACATGCAGTGAAAGATGAATGCTAAAGATCTCAAAGTTCATATCAGAAAAGAAGAAAAACTTGATGACAAACTAACTTCAAAAATGTTATAACAATAGCATTAACATGGATATATAAATTGGTGGAATGCATTGTACATTCATCTGACATCAATTGGACACAAGTATGATACAGTGATGACGTATAATTACATATGCCCAATTGGATAGACTCTCACATTATGGAGAGATGGACAACAAAAATATCTTAACCCCAACTGGATCACCGCAGCAAAAAACCTGAACAAATATAAATATCTCTACAAGCAATCACTTTGGATATCAACTTTATCCAGATTAATAGAATAATAAAATTTGAAGTGTGAAAGTGAATAAAATACATAGGCACTCATATTAAAGAATAGCAATGAATTCTAGAATTTTGCAGTTAGTACCAAAGTACCAATCTAGTACCAAAATAACTAGGTTTCTCACTCTGCCATTTAGGCAGTGACTCCCAGGAGGATGCTGTATCAGTCAAATCTATTAGGAATTAGATGTTATGGTTGAGATGATATGGTTGTTCAAGTTCTTATTCAGACACAAAAGCTTACTGAATGATTTCCTATTGGGCATTCTCTCAGAGGAATTCTAGAAATTCTTGTCGGAATTAATAGGGAATTTTTGAGCACTCAGAAGTAAAGAGCTATACCAACAATATCCTTCCTTCCTTCCTTCCTTCCTTCCTTCCTTCCTTCCTTCCTTCCTTCCTTCCTTCCTTCCTTCCTTCCTTC
>JANHFL010001578.1:280008-298513 GCA_032468155.1 Oxyrhabdium leporinum | reverse complement strand
TCCCCCCCCCCCCCCCCAGTTAATGGCCCTAAAAGGAACAACTAACCATCCCCTCTGACGGTTAATGGTCTCAGTCTAATGTTTCTGGAGTTTTGGATTGGGAACGGCTTGGGGTTATTGTGCAGTGCCTTTTTAAAAAAGACTTCTCAGATGGTGAAAAGAGCCTATTACTTCCTGGCCCACTTCCTTTTTCTTTTTGCAAAGCCTGAATGAAACCAGGGAGGAAAATTGCCAGAGGAAAGTAGTGGAGACTGGAAGACAAAATAGCAATGAAGTTAGAGCACATACAGTTCTTCAGAGTACATTCTGCTTGCCCTAGTGCCAGGACGGCCCCCAACTGTCTCTTGAAGACCAGAATACAGGAAAGTTTAATAAATAAGTACTTCATAACACAAAGCAATCTCCACTTGTTTTTTCTTGTTCTACATCAAAAGCAATTCTTCCCTGCTTCTGTGTGATCAGCCTATGCCAGTTAGCTACTGTGTGCTATCCTCAGTCAGTAGTCACTTACAAGTATAACAATACCACAGAGTCCATATTGTTGATACACCCCACACTTTTTACAAATTCACCAGTGGAGCTCTAAAAGCTGTGGGTTGCAAGGGGTGTTCTGAGTTTTTCCCCCAGTTCACTTGTGGAACAGGCAAGGTTGGTGGAATTGTCAAGAAATCAGTTTTCCCTTCTAAATCAAGCAACTAGAAGAATGGTAAAACTGTTTTTGTTTTTCAGGACTCCATTGATGGATGGGAATGTATCACATACATATGGCATAGAGAAGATCTGTCAATATAGGCCACATGTCCTCAAAGACATAGAGAGGAAAGTGATTGGTGCTGGTTCTAGCATACACAGGTAAGTAAATAGTGGGAGAATCTACCAATTGGAGTGCTTGGCAAGCCCTCTTTAGACAGGACAGCTCACTAGCATTATTGCCAAAGTTGAAGAACAGACTGAAAATCTGGCTTCATTTCTAAATGGTTTTAGTCTTGGAGACCAGCAGCTCAAGGCTGTCATATGGAATTATTCAAAGAGAGGTCATGTTTGTAGGATCATCCTTCACCTTTTTAGAACTTCATCTCAAGGAGACAAAGTCAGCGGTTGTCTTATGGAAATTTAGTTTGGGCTGGTTTGGAGATAAATATTAACTTGCTAATTAATTGACTAGGTTAATTAATTTTTTTTGGAATTCATACAATCTACTAGCCCCGACCCATGTCTACTAATTTGGTGAATGAGGTCATTGTGTTGATACAGTTCAAATAAGTTCAAAGTGTGAACAGGATATAGCATATTCAGAATTTCCTTAAATCAAGTGAGAAACAGTCTATTTATTAAAAGCTAATTTGGTGGCTTTAATCCCTGTGTTTATTGTGCAATTTGGAATTACAAGTTCATCAGAACAGAAGTCTGTATTCTTTACCTTGCTTAGTTGGTATGTTAGGAATGATTTTCATTTCATCAGATATGTAATAGTTGGTCTTCCTTTCACTAACAATCTTATTTCCAGCCAGGCAAGGATTGTATTTGAAGGAGTTGAGCTTTGGGGAAATCAATATATGTGTTATGCTATTGAACAGGATGCTCCAAATATTTCTTCTGCTGCTGTTCAGTGAATACTGTAGAACATTCTGTTTATTTCCATGTCTGTCTCTTTCTACAAGCATTTTACTTGTATTTTTAATTAAAAAGTATAGATTTTGATAAATAGAATGCCCTTTTCTTTAAATGGTCTTGAGAATTTTTTCTTTAGTATCAAAGTATTTATAGATATCAAAGAAGAAAATTCTCAAGAGCATTTACTATAAAGTTTTCACAATCTTCTGTTTCTCCATCATTTAAAACTGTTGCACTGTTTCTGATGAAACTTGAGAACATCACAGACTCTTTACTGGGTACAGTTTTCATTTCAAGAATCCAATACCTGGTTCATTAAAAGGTCCATTGTCCTAATTTCTGTGTTTAAATGAGCATGTTTTGCTTTGAGCCATACGATATGGCAATATTTTATTTTTTTTTAATTTATTTATTTAAATAACCTATTTAGTTCCCCATCTCACAACAATGACTGGGCAGCATACAAAGATTAAAACCACAACAAGAAAATATAACTCACAATGCCAAGTTTAAAACAAGCTCAGATCAAGATGATCACATCACCAGCAGAATTAGCTTAACCTAGCCCAAAGGCCGCATTTTAAGTGTTTTATTCAACCTTTCCTTTAATTCAGTGATAGTGTGTTACTTATATCTCCAGATTGAATTAGAAGAAGTATTGAGGTATTGCCTGCTGCATTGGCAAGATTGAGCTAAAAGGATACAAATATATATGCTTTCTGCATTCTGGAGACTAACCCCACAATAAACATTTGCTTCCTATGTAAGAAGATTCCAGTTTCAGTCCTTGGTATCTACAGTCAGCACAGTTAGAAACCCTGGAGGCCTGTTAACAGTATCACTAAGGGACCTTACAGGAATTCAGACCAAAGCACACATTTTGATTTTAGTCATTTAAACTAGTTTATATGAACTAAGAGGAATGAATACTATAACCCTAGTTATCGTTATATGAAAGCAATGATCACTACAAGTAGTCCTCAATTTATTTAATGATTGTTCAAAGTTGTAACGGACTTTTAAAAAGCTGTGCTGACTGTAGATGCCAAGGACTGAAACTGGAATTTGCTACATGGGAAGCAGATGTTTACCATGGAACTAGAGCTTGGGTGGGAGAGAAGCAGTTGTAACTTCAAGGATGGTCTGAAAATAGCTAGAATGCAGCCCACAGAATGCTTCCCAATATGCACATACACGTGCATGTATGGATCATGAAGGGAGAACCTAACATACACATATTTAACTTGTGTGCTTAATGTTGTAAGCTGCCCAGAGTCACCTTGTGGCTAGATGAGTGACAAACAAATGTAATAAATAAATATTATTTTGTCACCCTGTGGGCATTGCTGGTAAAGCATTAAAAAAAAACAGCAGAGGGCAATCTCTGTAGGCTTTCTCTCCCATGTTTACTTAGTCTGTAAAATATGCCAATTGATAGTTTTACATAAATAGATACTTTTACTGTAGTATGTAACTGAAATTTAGAATAATTCTTCTAACTTTTTTCAGCAATTTTAATCTGAGACCTAGATACTAAGTAGGCACAACAGACCCCTCACTTTATCTTAATGAAGTCCTATTTATCTAACAAGAACAGTGGGCAACCGCTCTTGGTTTCATTATTCACAAGTTCTTTTTTTTTCAGAATACAGCATTTACATTAGTAAGATGCAACAGCAGGTCTATGTGAGTTGGGGATTAAAAAAAGAATCTTTAATTAGATTTGCTGACAGGAATGGTTTCTTTCTTTTGCTCATATTATCACAATATTTTTATCAAATCATGGGAAGGAAGAAAAACAGTGACAAACGCATGTTGGTTGGCTTGCATATTTATCTTAAATTATCACAAGATTCCAGTTACTCTGAAAAGTACAGTAGTCTTTTCCAATCTCACTATCCAGATGTGCTATCACTTGCTAGCTGAGGAACTGTAGGAACAATAGTGCATCAAGAGGGCACTGATTTTGAGATTAAATAAAAAATCACTCTGGCACCTCACTATTATTATTTTTTTAGATTGCACCTCACTCTTCCCTCTCTTCATTCTTAATTGCAGTTGATTTTTTTTCATTTTTCATATACCTAGACAGTATGTGTCCATTATTGCAGTCACTAAATCTTTAGGTTGTTCCATTGTTTCATTCTTTGACTTACCTATATTTGTGTTTTCTTGTTTTTCTTTATGTGCCTTCTGCCAGTTTTAGTTTCATCTTAATTTCTTACAGTGTTCACATTTTGATCCTATTTGTCTTTCTTGCCAACATTTCTAATAATCTTGTTGGCTCCTAGCCTTTGCAGTTGTTTTCAAACAGTATTTGAAAATAATGTTTTTACATGTTTTTAATTCCTCAATCGCCTTACTATTTTGCTCTCTTTCTATGTCTTCTTTTTCTTTCGTGTCCTTTTTAATGCTGGAGGCTGTGCAGGTGCGTATGGGAAGTCTAATTTAATCTTACCAAGTCTGCCCCTCCCCAGATCAGATTTTCCACTTCCTCTTTCAAAAATGGTAAGCATCTGAGGGTCTTCCTGGATTCACAGTCTTTGCTCAGTGAGAAGTTAGGAAAGCCTTCCTGTTCGCAACTTCATGTGGTGTGCCAGCTGCAGTCTCCTAGATCAGTTACTCATGCCCTGATGATCTCGGGACTTAACCCCTGCAATGCAGTTTCCATAGGGCTGCCCTTGAAGACCACCTGGGAAATTCAATTGATCCAGAGTTTTGGCACAGGCCCTGATAGCTGTGCCTTGGTATGTCCATGTAACACCTTTGTTCTACAACAGCACCGATTCCCAATTTGTTTCCAAGTGCGATTCAAGGTGCTAGTTGCTACCTATAAAGCCTATGTAGCTTAGAACAGAATTATTTCAGGAATTACTTACTGAATCTCCCACAATATTTGTCTGGTTGATTTGATCCAGCAGGGTTGATGTACTCTAGCGTCCTTTGATTAAATAATGCCAGCTATCAGGACGCTGGAGTTGTGCCTTCTCTTCTGCAGAGCCTGCCCTCTTGATTGAGGTTGTCCCCAAGATCCAGATGGTCCCACTCTGCTAGTTTTTTGAAGGGTCTTGAAGACCTAGCTCTTCACCCAGGTCTTTAGCACAGGTAATTGAAACCCCCTCCATGCTGTTTGGCTCCTTTTTTTGGCAACTTTTAAAAAGTTTGTTTTCAATGTTATCTCATTTTATTATTCTCTGTTATTTTATCTATGAAGCACCCAGAATTACTGGCAATCAGGTGGCATAAATTTTAATAAAGAAATAAATTATAAGTCTCTGATTCTGGGCAGGACTTAAGCCTAAATACATTTATGATATAATGGCTGGGTGTCATGAGAGTGTAACAATAATAATTTCAGTTTGTCACAGGTGTAACAGTAATAATTGTAGTTATGTTACTTATTAGCTGTACCCGTGATTGATATCCGTATATCCCAACGTATATCCCAAATTTTTGCTATATAATTCAAAACTAATTAATATCTTTAAAACAGTATTTAACATGGTGTCTTTTGTAACTCCAAATTAATAAACTGATGGCTGTTAAACCAAAAAGTTGTCCCCTCCATTTTATATTTCCAATATAATGACCTTGAGAGCCAAGTTTTTAAGCTCTTGAGTTCTTGTAAATAGCTGATATTCTTAAAAATTCAGAATAAATTTACAGACGGCTCAATTGGGGAAATAAATGTATCAACATCATCAAGAAGCTCACCTACCTCCAGTTTGCCAGTGACACAGTGATCATCAGCATAGTGTCCAAGAGTCAGGCTGTGTTTAAAAAAAGCACAGTGTGTTTCAGCATGGTGAGCATTCAGACTGAACATCAACTGAAAAAAGATGTTTGTGAAATCATTTTCACTCACACCATGGCATGAAAGTAGATGAGACGAGAGAGGATGCCAATTCCTACATCTACTTACCAGAGGAAAAGTGGTATGGCTCAGTTTTAACTGCAAAAAACCAATTTTATAATAGATTAGAAAACTAAAGCAAAAGTACATACTTTCAATGTCATAGTTTTACCAGCAGAGATCTACGGCTATGAAGTGTGTAACCTGAGTAAATCAGAAGATGGAGAAATCAGAAGGAGAAGCTTTCAATTACATCATGCAATGGAGAGATGAATAGCAATAGTCTTGCTCGAAGACTGAATCTAATGCAGAAAAGTGCTATAGAACCAATATGGAAGAAGATATTGAAGTGGTAAAAAAAATAGCATATATGAATGTGCAAGACATATAGACATGCATGTACATGTATTACAACAGATAGACCCAATAAGTGACATAATGGTGGACATGTAACTTTGTTTTGTAGTCTTAAGTTTTTGAAGATTTGCAAAGATTTTCATGAGCAAGATAAATCTGAAGTTCTATGTGAAGTTTCGGAAAGAATTTTCCTTTTTATTAAGGAAAAAATCCTTTGAATATGTAGCAATATTCACAACTTTTGTAAGGAGTAATTCTTGTAACTTTTAAAGTAAATGTATTCATTACCAAATTTACATCTCACTCCAGTGCTTTCAGTAATTTCACACTTTAAAAAAGATTTATTAACAATCACCTGATAGGTAACCTTGTTAATCTTGCCACATTAACTTGCCACTTACTATTAGCATCATATAAAAAGCTGTGCTCCTATTTAAAGGAATTGTAGACATATAGTTTTATGTAACTGCAATTTGCATCTGTAGATCATTTTAATCTGTACCTTCAGTTCATACGTGCTCAATTCCTATGCTGGTCTAAGGTTGTATTAAAAGTTGGTTTGACTTAATACAAATAGCTTAGTAATATTCTGCCTATATGTATTATATTTGAAAACATGGCTTTTTAAAAAATAAATAAATGAGGACCACATTACACTATCTGCTGAACTGATATTTTGGGATGCAGATATTTTATGCAAACTTGCCTAATGAAGTCTCTGGTAGAATATTATAAGATACTTGGTAGTTTTCAATGAAATTATTTCACTTATCATAACATTTACAGTTTTTCATGACTTATCAGAAAGGAGTCCCCTTGTTCTATAACTATTTTCTTTTTTAAAAAATAGCAAGTATATTATTATTAATATTTATGAAAATCATACCATAATAGCTTCTTATCTAGGTTTGGTTCTGGCCAGATCCAATAAAAAATAGCCTTATTGCCATTTTAAGCAAAATGAATAAGCTGTGAGTAAAAACAACTAAGATCCTGCCCACCTCAGATTTAGTTTTAATAATTACTATGTAGTAGTCTTTAGTGCTTTCTAACATCTAAATTTCTACATTGTTTCAATTTCAGTCTCAATTTCAATTACAAAAAGGAAAAAATGCACACCCACCCATAGTAATTGGCAGAAGGAATAACCTTGAGAAACAGGTGGAAGAGCCACAACCAAGACAATGATCTGACCAAAGAAATCTAGGTCCTGGCGAGAGCTTTAACATGAGAAAGCATCTCAGACAAAACCCTCTTTAGGGAGGGAACGGGGGAAATGCATTCAGACTTCTAAGAGTTGAGATCGATCCTTCAAGGTAAACCAGGCTAGGAATCCAAAATTACGCATGCCACGGCTACTATTATGACATGGATATAGTAACAGAATTTTTCAAGGAAGGGTCTTGTCTGAGTTGCTATTCTGCAATTTATATCTTGGTATCCATTTATTCCTGCCTTATGTTTCTTGTCCTTTCACTAGCTACAAATACAGAAAGTACTCTTAAATCCACATCTAAGGTTACTAAAGAGCCTTTGGTAAGGGACTTGACCAAAGGTCAACCGGACCACCTCTGCCTTCATGTCCCTTTATAGACTCAAATAATGTCCAGGCATGGCAGGCAGTAAACAAAATTGGGAAAAGTGGAATTTGTCTTGCTGCATATGCTGTTGCTGGTGGACTTTCAAATAGTGAGGCCTAGCATCCCACCAGTTGTGAAGAATTGTAGGAGGCTCTAAGATCACACCTTCTCAGACTCAATTGGCAGTGGAGTTGGGTGCTGCCCAATCTGGCAAGCAGGGTAGCATTTCTTCTCTGTGTCCCTCAGTGATGGCTATCCAGCAGCAATCAGGACTGGAAACAACCTGCCAAGCAACTAACAAGTTCTGATTTGATCTCTAATTAAGAAAGATTGGGGGGGGGGATTAAAGTGACAGCACAAGGATTCCAATGCTTATTGATGCTTTCAACTTTATAGATCTGGTAATACAGAGCAGTTAGTGTCTTGCATATTTTCTTTGCTTCTGATACAAAGGGGAGAAAGCTTTTCTCTTTTGAGGAGGTGCAAATGGACAGTTTTGCAACTGTTGCCTTTTAAGTATGCAAATCCACTTTTACTTTTCTCTTGCTTTCTCAATTTTTGTAGCAATCACAATTGTTGCTCACAACTCTGTTGTGGTCTTCCTGTGTTGACTCCCTGGTGTCATGTACTCAAACTGCATGGGGAAGGAAGATGAAATATGAACTGTGGCTGTCTCACTTAAAAATGGAGATGATGTAAAGTGGTGTAACTGGCAGTAGGCAGAGAAGAACATATGAAGGGAAGCTGAGGGCAACCAGAACACATAAAGAAAGGATATATGGGGAGAATGCCTGAAAAAAGATGGGGGGGGGGCTTTTCTGTGGCCCATTGAAGTTATATATGCTACGATCCCCTTCTCTCTAATTTTTGGTTGGAAGGATAATGAAAGTTAATAAACTACCATATGGAAGCTGAACAGTGAACATTGGAAAACTTGAAGAAGAGAAAGGGAAGGATCATCACTGATGTCTTTGAATTATGGATCTGAGGCTTACTGTGGTTCGATGTTTTACTAAGAGTATCATGGACTGCAAGAACCATCAATCCAGAACCAAATTAAAATGGACTGCAATTCTTAAGCAATGAATACAAGTAGAAACTCATATACTTTGCATGTGGGATGCAACCGGGTGATGAATTAGACAAAATATATATATATGCAAAGTACAGTTGAGAGGAAATAGAAGAAGACTGATGGATTGGATCAAAAAGATAGCTAAAAAGATATTGGAACAGCTACGAGGCCGATCCAACCAACAATCAGTTGCTTCTGCTAATCAGGCTGTGCTGAAGCTGAAACAGGCTGTTGGCTGTTTGCTGCGAGGAGGCAAATTGCTGGGAGGCAGAGGTCAAAGGGTGGAGGCCGGTGGGTGGGCGGGGCTTCGGCAACATTCGCTGTATAAGACTCACAGACATTTCCACCCACTTTTTTGGGGGAAGTGCGTCTTTAATACCAAAAAATACAATATGTTGCATCTAAACCATAACACATTTTCTACTTTATGGTTTAATATGTTGTTTAAGCTCTAACATTCAAGTTTGTAAACCATGGCTTGTGGTTTAGCACTTTATTTAAACTCAATAAATGTTGGCTTATTCAATAAGAATACGTAAACTGACTTAACACAATGTATCAATCCTAAGGGCATTGAGAGTTTTGAGGATCTTTTCTTCAGCATTTCCCCCATTCTTTGATCACTTGCTTTTATCACTAACAGAAAACAGTTTGCCTAAGAAGCCGCATAGCACTTTTTCTTCCTTCACCCTTTTCCCCTCCTTTAGCTTGAAAAGATCTTTGACAGCAAAGGTCCGTTTTGTATCTCTTCTCTCTAAAGGCCAGTTATGCATAGTTAGTAGATACAGGGACTTCAAGCTAAAAATCTCAAAGTTGAAAGCTGAGCATGAGGGTGAGTAGAAATAGCAGAACTAGCAGAAAATAGAAATGCAAAATAACATTCTGAATGTGAGGTGTCTGACCTGTAAAATAACATAATATCTAAAATAAATTAAAACAAATTTGAAAGGAGTGAGATCGCTCTTGACAGGGATTTTATCTAACCTATACTATGGTATTCTTTTGCCACCTAGTGACCAATTTCTATATTTTTGATACCATGTTAAAACTGTTAATATTAAATTTTTTGCAATATTATTATTATACGTTTGTATAATATCATTATATATATTCATTATTATGAAATTTATTTTCTGCCCATCTCAATGTTTGAGACAGCTCTGAGCGGATATCGTAAATAAATCAGTATACCACTTCAACTTAAATTTTAGTCTAAAATAATCCTAATTGTTGCTTATTTTAAAATAAACTCATGTTTGATATCAAATAGATAAATAAAGTATTTAAGGTTTAGAAAATGACAGTGTCCAAGATGAGTTGTGTCATTATCAATTTGTCATTATCAAACAATATATATATTTAATAGACGTCAAAGAAGTGCCTATTACATGAATCATTCTTAGCTTGGATTCATAAAAAAGGTAAATTACTTGCCAACCTTCATTTCTATAAATACAGGAACAAAGCGAATGAGCTGTAGCTCACAGTACTTTGTACAATTAACCCAGCAGCAGAGAACTGGCAAATGACATAGTTGGATTCAATTAGCTAGCTGGTATTTTTGGGTGTAGATATGGAGGTAGATACTTAGATATGAAACTAAAGCAACCATTACAATCGCCAAATGTTAATGAATGTTAACTTTCTTGAGACTTTTTCTAAGATAATAGTCTTCAAAAATTCATATTTTATTTTCTTGCCTTCTCTGTGTATATATTCAGTAACCAATCTCTTTAGGAGGAAATTTAGTTATTCCGGTAACTGCAGGAACATCTCAAATTCTTCCACATGATACTCAAACCTTCAAAAACCTGCAAAGTTTGTAAATGAATGGTTTTCAAGCTCCTCCAATTTGCTTCAGTCTTGTTCTTCATGCAGGAGAACCATTCATTATTTGCACTAGTTATGTTTCATTTTCCATAATTCCATGCACTAGTTATGTTTTTGTATTGATTTTCCTAACACTTTTTATAACTTACCACTTTCTATATTATGGGAACTTGATTGCTCGAGTTAGTTACTACCATATTAGATTTAACAGAAACCAAATATTTTTTAGATAGTTTTTATGTTTAAATATTGTTTTCTGATTTATACTACTTTGGCATCCAGCATTGTTCAGTATATTTTATTTATTCAACTTATTCAGTTTCCTGCCTTTGATTGAATATATGTCATTTTGTTAAAGGGAGATGAGAGTTCACAATGTATAGTATGATATAATATTATTTTGTGCAATAATCGTATTGATGTTTGACTTTAATTGAACCTTGTATACCATTTTGGTGCATATTAAAATACGTTGATATACTTTTTTAATTTTCTATCATGTAATTGTATGAAAATAAGGAACTTATTTTTTACATCTAATGCACAGCTATAAGAAATAATGTATATTTTATAAAATGTGAGTTACTAATTACTGATATCAGACCAAAATATTTTTTAAATGCTCATAGAACAAGATAGGAATTATTTGCTTGATTAATTTATATACTGCTTTTATCCAGAAGTTCAAGGCAGCATGCACAGTATTCCCTCCTCAGATTTTCTCAGTGACAGGAATCCTGTGAGATACCTTTGGCTAAGAGAAAGTAGTTGGATGAAAATCACCCAATAAGCTTCTGTGATTGACTATATTAATATGTATAATTATTACATATTATCATCTTATAATCATTTATTAAATGTTAAAACAAATTGTAAGCAGTAGGGAATAAAATACGGATTTCTAGATTTAGGGCATACAATGTGATTACTAAGAAAATAAGTTTTGTTTTATTTTATTTTCTGCATTTGAGGAAATTTTCAACTCCTGGTGACTGCCTGGAACAAATCCCTGGCAAGATTTAAGAAGTGGTTAGCCATTGCCTAGGGCTGAGAGAGAGTAACTGGCTCAAGGTCTCCCATTTGGCTTTGTGCCTAAGACGGGATTAGAACTCATGGTGTTCCGGTTTCTAGCCTGGTGCCTTAAATAACAACAACAAAACAATAAAATGGCTCTTGATTAAACCCCCCCACCCAGTAAGAATAAATTCATTCAACTGTAGCAAAGCATTCAAAAGCTGAAGTAAGAAACTATTTTCTCTCCATGAGGCCATTATTATCAGCACTCAGCAAGAATAATCATTTATATGTCAGGCAAAGAAAATGGGTTTTAGAGAAAGGGAGAGATTAAGAAAGTTAGGGCTGAATGGAATTGATGAGACCATAACAAGGAGAGAAGTACTATAAGAAGGTTAAAGGACTAAAAATAAAAGTTATTTACATACTTCAGCATTTAGCATGAAGTCAATAAAATTTTAAATTGTATAGAGATAGTTATAATCACATTACTGACAAACTTGTGATCTCTTTTATTTTTTTTTAAAATATAAGATTATCAGAAGGAGTTTCCTTTTTAAGATCTCATTATGAGAGAATGATTAACTATCATTAGCTATCATTCTCTTGGTATGTGAGAATGTCCTGGAGGGACAGGGGAAGACATGCTCCCTAGGAAACAATCAGACAAGGGAGGGAGGAGGCCCCATTGACTTAACCATCAGAGGAAGAAACCTAGGAAGGACCCACCCTGATTGATTAGGAGATTAAAAGTGGTAGCCGGAGATTTGTATCTCCAGGCTTGCAAAACTCTGTTATGGTAACCTTACAATAAAATAGAACCAGCTCATTTAGTCACATTTCCTGTTTGGTTTACCTGGGAAGGCTGAAACTATCTTCACAGTATATTGTGGACCACACAAATATTTTTTGTGGGTTCAAATCAATATATGTTGGTTAACTTTTTAAACTGACATGCTACTCTTCAAAGCCAAGATTTCCCAGCGAGCACCTTACCACAAGAGAAAACATTAAATAAAACATTACATCAACTGAAATATACAATAAAACACTAAACCCATAACAACAGAATAAAAGCAGCAGCATGGATGAAAACATTTCTAAAGCCCAATATATTAAAATTCAGTGTACTAATTGATTAAAGTGCATGGGAAAATTAAAGCATCTTTGCTTGATGCTGAAAAGACAAAAACTAACTACCAGTAGGTAGATACCAGACAGGCTATTCCAAAGCACTACAAGTTGAATTCACCTGCAGTTAAGAAGCTCTTTCATCCCTTCAGCAAATAATATCATTTTCTTATTTCATTATGTAATATATGTCAATAAAGTTTCAAAGAGTACTTAGACTACGTGTTGGCAAATAATTTTCTCCTACTAAAAGGGTTCATTCAGAATTCTTGCTTCCATGACAATGTAGGAGAGCATTCAGGGTAAAGGTTTCTCAAAAGAGCTCTGGATATGGCTATAGTTGGTCTTCATTTAGTAATAAAAAATGAGACCAGCAATTTGGTCATTAAGTGAAACAGTTGCTAGGTGAAACTGTGGCTATGCTTATGATCTTACTTTCCATTGCTTTATAGACCAGCAAAGGTGGTAAATGTGAGGATTGGTGGTAAAGTCATTTTTCCATCGTGGTCATAAATGCAAACAGTCACTAAACAAGGTAGTCACTAAGGGAATTACATGTATGATGAACTGACAAGAAGCATTTCTCCTGTAGTCTCAAACTAAAGAAGACTTTTATAGTATCTTAAATTGGAACCAGAAATGAATAGGGATGCAATGAAGATATGTTTCAGAGTTCAAACCCATACATACCAGTAAATCACATAGTTAATTAATTCACTTCTCAACAAGACTTGGCAAGAGTCCCAGATACTGCTTGAGTAGTTTAGAATTTTTATTGCAGACAAAAATGCAGCCTTAAATGTAGCAGTTGAGGTGGTGTTTCTAAATAACAGAAATGCAGCAGAAACACCACCACATTTTTAAGCCTTTAAAGAGAGCATAATCCCTTACAGAAAGTTAAATCACACTCACCTTACCTAATAAACCGCCTACTATCTCTCTTATCTATGGCTTGCTTGCCTTTACCTAGTCCTAGCCCATTATCATAGTCAGACCATTATTCAACCACATGAAAAGGAGAGACAGAGTTGCATACTAGTAACACTTTAATTCTCTGAATGATCTCTGTAGTTTCATGTAAATGTTAAACTGCACAGGGAGCTAAATGGAGTGACAGCATAATTACTCCAGTGCCATTCCGTAAAACAATCTCTCTCTATGAGTTATCTACTGCAAAGTTGATTCACTTGCACTTAGCTCAGCTAATCTTTCCAGAAAGATAACAGAAAGTCCAGGTAAAATCCACAGATCACATTGTGTCTCTTGGCCAAAATCATTCCACTCAAGTTTCAGTGCCCTACCCAGGTCTAAAGGATGAGGACAGATAATATTTGGCAAAAGCTTAAACTTTTTCTGTTATAAATTATCTTCAAAATAGCCCACCTCACTTCACAGGGTTGTTGATGTGGGGAAAATAGGAGGAAGGTATGTTGGATATGTTCACCACTTGAGTTATTTGTAAAAAATAATAAAGGCAGGATATCAATCAATCAATCTCCTAGATTTGCAGAATGGGAATTCTGTAAGTTGGAGACCAACTCATCTGAAGAAGAGTTGCCTATAAAATAGGGCTAGATCAATAGAAAGATTATTTTATCATAATCTTAGGCCTGTTCTGAAGAAATAAGGTTTTTCCTGAGGTTACTTCAGTATAGAAGTAGAGCTTCCTTAGATATACACTAGCATATACAGTTCAGTATCTAGTAACATACACAGCTACTGTTCTTTCAAGCAGGGGCATCATTTAGATTTCCTCAGTGATTAATCACTGGAATTCATCTCCTAAACTTTTATTCAGTAATAAATGTATTATAAATTCAGTAAATGCCAATATGATTAGAAGTACTAATTAAAAAGAGCTGGACTACATATCGTATAAAAGCACAATGTTACACCTGTTAATTAGTATCATGACAATATTATTAATGATTCCAGAGAAGTTTTTAAAAGCACAAAATTTATTTGTTCACTTTTCTTGAAAGCAATCACTGAGACTGTCAATCATTCTGTGTTGCTCATAAAATTTTATTGGAAGTGGGAGGTCTAGACATTGTAATTCCTCTGTAACACTCCTTTTTTCCACCAATTCTTCCATTTTTATATCTTCAAAATTATGATGGGAAAATGAAATAATTCTGTGGTGTCTTTGATTGGTATCTTTAAAAATAGGCCACTCAGAGGTACTCCCAAATGTACTGCTCAGTAAAGTGCAAACCAAAATACTAATGTTACTGTCACATTACGCATCCTACTTATGTTAGATATATATTTTCATTATTTTACACATACTTCTGTAAACTTGAAAAAAATGTGGCAAAATGTAGTGTACAACACAAATTCTGTCAACACAACAGCCTCCTCCTATACATGTCCATGCAATATCACTAGCAGGTTTAGAGGAAATCTTTAAAACCCAATAGGTTTGGGAATATGCAGAAGAAAAAAGGAAGACAAACTCCCATGGATGGCCAGTTCTATATAGACAACAAAAAGAACATTGTATTGTTTTTGTTAAGTGATTTATGAAAAGTTTCTTATTAAAATAAAGCATAACATCTTTATTTACATTGCAGCACTGTATATAAGTACGCAGAAGCAATTCTCACTGGATTAAATAGTAAAATCAATCTTAGTGATCTTCAGAAGACCCTTCAAAATTTGCAAAGCAGAAACATATATTACTCAAAGGTGAAAGAGAAAACATTACATCAAATGCGGTAGCTAATTTTGAATAATCAATATATGTTATACATCTTCACTTTAAAAGATAATATTCTAAATATTTAAAACTAGGAGCTGTATTTTTCTTT
The DNA here is from genome assembly GCA_032468155.1 of Oxyrhabdium leporinum. Classification (NCBI taxonomy): domain Eukaryota; kingdom Metazoa; phylum Chordata; class Lepidosauria; order Squamata; family Cyclocoridae; genus Oxyrhabdium; species Oxyrhabdium leporinum. Next base: position 283,249 of record JANHFL010001578.1, on the reverse strand, counting down.
ATTTCCATTTTAAATGTTTCCTAACCAATAAACTATCTGAATAGACAGATTACATTTTTCTTTCTTTTGACACTGTTAGGCCACTAGATGTCAATCCTTCCTTAATATTCCATTTTTTTTCCTTCTCAGAAAAGAGTATATTTAAAAATCAGACGGCATGATACCAACTGTTGCCAAAAAAAAAGGGTGGAAGAGAAGAAATTATAAAAATATTTATAGCCCAAACCTGCAAGAGAGATAATGTTCTAACCTCCAGCTATACCCAAACTATGGGTCTCCAGATGGGCTAGGAGTGCAATTGTTGGAAATTACTTGAAGCTCCAATCCCAACATATTTGGAAAGCATTTCAGTATAGTTTAAATTACATAAGGTAGTCTTTAGTGATCAGGTGGTATATGAACAATTTGTACCCTTAGCACAGATCCTCTTTTCTAATAGTTCAACAGTAAGATATATCATCTTTCAGGAAACGCAGATTAAATTAGCCATGCTAATCTGTTGTCATGGTTAGATTCATAAAACTCATCAGTTTTTTTAAGTGACAAATAACTTCTGTACTACTGTTGGCAAGAAAGCTACCTGGGTGTATCAATTAAATCAATCACACTCAACTTGACTTCATTGTTAATGAAATAAATTTAATCAGAGTCTAGTGCAGAGGTGTCAAACTCAAGGCCCAGGGGCTGAATCCAGCCTGCAGGGTGCTTAGATCTGGCCCACGGGGCCACCCTGGAAACAGAGAAGGACCGGCCCACATTGCCTCTGCCAGCGAAAATGGAGCTTGGGAGGGCCGCAGGTTGCCCTCCTGAGCTCCATTTTTTGCTGGTAGAGGGTTGCAGGAGATCGTCACAGCCAAAAACGGAGCTCGGGAGCCCGTTTTCGCTGGCAGAGCACTTGGGCCACCACAGGCGCCCCTGACACGAGTGATGAGCTGGTCACGCCCACCCTGGCCCCCCGAAGTCGTCAGATGCGGGCCTCAATGAAATCGATTTTGACACCCCTGGTCTAGTGCTTTATGCTACTACAACTGTTTTTGTGAATTATCGTGTGATCATATGACTGTCATTGTTTGACTTTCTGTGATTAATTTCCTCTGCCCCTAGTATAACCATAACCCCATATTTCCAAGCTACTACACATGTACTTATAGGTAAATCAGATAAAGTAGACTCCATGTAAGCTTATTCTGTATTTTATTAGTGAATCTTTAAAACCCTAAGGTAAAGGCCTTACCACCCAGACCATCCTCATATCTCCTTTTTATCCTTCCACTTCCAAGCAAAATAACTGAATACTTGTGAAACATCTGCTGCTGAGTCCACTTGATTGGTCTCCTGTTTGGTGCTTTCTCCTCCTCCATTTTGCACATGTGTAAATAACTAATGGAATTTTCATACATGTGCAAAATGGATGCTAATTCAATAGGCATTTGGATTGAACAGACACCCCTCCTTCTAACGTCTGTTAAATTGATGTTTTACTGTAATATCATCTTGCAGTCCAAGTTTTGTCTATTCCAAATTAAAATATATTCCTTAAAAATCAGTTCTGCTGGGATACATAACCTGGTATCTCTAAACTTTTAGAGTAGACGTATCATTCAAGGGTTAACTATGATGGGAGCTGAAATCCCACATATTTAGTCCAACCCCTCTATTTTAGGAAGAATATATTTCTTAATATCTTCAACTGCATCCCAAAAGATGGCTGCTCCTTAAGCAGTGCAAAATGTTGAATATTTATATTTGCTTTAATGTAACTTCTTATCAGATTCTGAATCCATTTTAGTTATTTTAATGGATTTGTCACGTGTGCTCAGTTCTCTGAAAATTGAAAACTCAAGAAAGGCAATTTATCTTTTCTCTTCTCTTGTAATTATAGCCAAGAAATTTGTAAAAGCCTTCCCCACCCCCTTGAATCATCCAACCAGCATTGCTGATAAAATACTAATGAGCTTTGTCAAGAGTCTATGGTAATTGTATTCCTGTTCATCCTGAGCTTACCTCCTGCCTCAGTTTGCTATTGGAAAGAAAAAATCCACAAACCTCTATATAAAATTCAGTGGTACCCTAAACTACAGTATTAATAAACAGTATAGTGTTTAAAAAAAGGATTGGCCAACAAAATTTGACATTGAGAGCATGTTGTGGATTCTCTCACAGAATGACTTGCAGGGAAGGATATTCTATCCCAGAATAGCTGCCTGGGGAAGGCTATGTCAGGAAGGCTTTGGTATTGCTGAAATGTTATCTGATTTTTGTTATTTTTTGTTCTCTGAAGGCTAGGCAAATGAAGGGTGGAAACTTTCCTCTTTATTTCCCCATTAAGCCTCCCGGCTCAAACTCTGCAAAAGCTGCCCCCACTTTTGACATGACATAATAAAGATTCTTATCTAGCTATGTATTAGGATTAAGTCAGTTGAAACAGTTGATTGCCCTCTGTCAAAATGGAGACCCTTTTTATGTATGTGTCAGTTTAATTAGTTTTTCTTTTCCTCTCTTTTGCCATGAGTTGTGAAATTAGTTTTTTGCTTTGGGCTAGGAGGTAGGCGATAGTGTTCGTATAATCACTTTTTCTTCCCTGAGTAATTCTAACCTTTTACTACAATATGCAATGCAATGCAATGAGGAGTACGTATGTATGAATTGAATATCAATTTATATTAAGTATTGGCAACTTTGTTTATAAGAAATAAAGATAGTTTGTGCTACTATCAAGCACTAAAAAAATAATGCATTTTGTTCATACTATAGTGTAAACAACATTAACAACAGTGAATGGAAGGACAAATGAAATAACCATCTTGCTGAGTGTTTAACTCATTCTGTTAGTCCTTTTCCTGTCGTTCTTTATATTGCCCATTCTGTCAAACAATTAAAGAGAAATGTTTCAAATGTTTGCCATGTAAACATCTGAGTTGTCAAAATTGTGGAACAGAGTAGGAGATGAATAGATAGCTATTCAGCATTATTTATATTTTTTACTGGTTGGTGAATGATTATTTTGCCTAAAAGTTTTGAGAGTTTCTTCTGCTTGGCACATATTCAGCAAAAATCAGAAATGTACTCTAAATGTGGCTAATTCACCTAACAGAAGGGTTTTGTTTACATATTTTACCATTATTACATACTTTATTGTATCCTTTAAGATCTCATGCCTGCCATACTCATAACACATCGAGAAGAAACAGTCTATAACTCTATATTTATGTAAGAAAATATGCATGCTTCTTTATTCAAG
>JANHFL010001578.1:253645-279691 GCA_032468155.1 Oxyrhabdium leporinum | reverse complement strand
TTATTCAAGGCTGGGTAGACAATACAGCTGAAATTGAAGCAAAGGAAAAGTCAGTATGTGGGTTATAGTAACTAACTCTTGAAGGGTCACGTTGCCTTTCCTATATTTTTCCCTTCCCAGATCGATGAAGTTAGAGTTGGAGAACGTATTGACTTCAGACAAACAACATGTACTCTTCCATTATGGTACTTTAACTTCCAATGTATTTATCTGAAACTACACACGTTTGCCTGCACATACTGTTGTATTTAAACTTTCTATTCAGACACACAAAAATGAACAAATAAAACTGCACAAACATCAATGGTTGCTATCTGTAAATCACTGGTGTAAATAGAGGCTACATTAAATATTTATTGTACTGTGTGTGTGCAGGCTTTTTGTGTGTAGGAATTTCCAATCATAGCATTGGATAAGGGAAGGGTAGATTTTCCTTCAAGTAAAGTTTGTGAGATTACAAGCAATTGTTGCCTATTCCAGGCCTGGGGAAAGAGGGGAATGTAAAACACCTTATAGACCAAATTGGAAAGCCCCTGACCTATATTGGATCTCTATTCCTCTATTCCTGACAATCACAGTATGATTCTAATCTTGCAAAATCTTGCGTTAGTAGATTTTTTTAATTGTCATATATTTGGAAGACCACCAGCACTATTTACTCTTTTAAAAACTATAACTGTTCCTGTTCTTAAAACAAATGCTGTCTTATAAATGGAGGCTGTCACTGTAGTACCAGAAAGATTAAAAAAAAACAACCCAAAAGCCCCCTCTTCTACCATGGATGAATTATTACTCTAAGCCAGAGGTTTCCAAATTTGGCAGCTTTAAGACTTGTGAACTTCAACTCCCAGAATTCCTCAGCCAGCCATGATGGCTGGGGAATTTTGGGAATTGAAGTCCACAAATTTAAAGTTGCCAAGTTTGGAGAGCTCTGCTCTAAGCCCCTGGCCTCATGACTAGTGACATGACCTATTCATGAAACACCTACTGAACAGAATGCATTTTTTAAAAACCTATGTTAAAATGGGCTGGGCCCAGAACCCTAAAGGCCAGATCACATATGAATCCACAGTAAAATTATGTTTTACATAAAGTTAACTAGAAACGCTCTAAGAAACACATTCTCAAAGAAAAAATGCACTGAACATTCTTTTTAAGCCATACTGTGGTTTATTACAATTGGTAAATCCAGCATTATAGTGTACAAACTATGAATTATGTACTTAGACGTCATTAAATAATAATAATAAGCCAAGGCTTAGTTCAGAATGACAAAATACACATACTGCATCCTCCATGTCCCTTCTGCCAACACAGAAAAGCTAAACAGGAAAATAAAACCAGATAATTTAAAATAATCTTGGGCAGAAAGATTGGTAAATGTAAGAAAGTACTTCCAACATGATGAAAACCATGTTGGAGACCCTAGGATTACATTATTAATCACATTTATTGAAATGTAAGTCAAATTAACAAACAATAGATGGCTTGTGAAATCTACCGTAGTGTGCCTACGTAAATTCAAATTGTCATGGAATATAGTCTACATTCTATTCAAATATAGTGTGAACAGTGGTCCCTTGCTTCTGGTTTTACTTCTCCAAAGTATTATTGTACACATCTTAACAAAGGGGGGAGGGGGGAATCCTCAAGAAAATATTTAGAAAAAATATTACAAATTGTGACATGATAAAACAAATAGATGATGAAATTATTTGACTGTTCTACACAAAGAGCTTTTCAGCTTTGCAGAATTTTTTTGTAAAAACAAATAGAATGCATTATTTCCAGAAAATGGAATTTTTGGTTTCCCAGTTCAAAATGTTTTTATAATTTTCTGTTGGTATTGTATTCTAGAGAATTTTAATGGAGGTATGTTATATACCATCACCTTAAAACTAAGTAGATATGAATAGAAACTTCTATACTCTAAGTGGAATTTTTATTGTCAGTCTGAATTCTCTTTTATTGGTAGCATTCACACAATTATAAACTGTAAGTTATTTAGAAATCTCACTTTGTTCAATTCAATTTTATGCACTTACTTAGAATGTGTTTTGAACTGAATGGAATTTTTTACTTCCTAATAAATCTACAAAGGATCATCCTGAAAGAAACTACTCACATGTTCCTGTTAACTAGGTTTAGGCATACAATATACCCCAAAATAGCAGCCAAAGAAAATCCACCTAAAACTTTGTCATATAGTATGATTGAGATATTTAAGAACAGCGGCATGTTAGCACGAAATGTAGTTATGGAGGGTATACAATCTAATGATGCTGATACAGTTGTACATGAGAGAAATAGAGCTGACAGTAATTAAGTACAGTTGAAACTGTCCAGAAGGCCTTGAGTGATTCAGGTAAAAAATTTTCTTAATAGCTTTAAAGTTAACTTGTATATTTCTAGCTGGATCACAAATGTCAGACTTCATTACCTAGTGAAAAGTTTGATCTGTTTATATCTATTTGTATTTTACACTCTGCTAAAAAATCTCTCTCTGCTTTGCTAATCTTGATGGCACTCCAAATATCTGACATCAGAAAATAAATGAATTTTTCAGAGTAGAAAATTCAACAGGACATTGCAAAACCATTTTGACCTCCTGCAAAGAATGTGTGCTAATGTCTACTATCAGTAAAGAACTGGTAATGCATTGAAAATTTAATGATGCTTCCTTGACAGCGGTGCAAATGAATTAGTGCCAGAAAGAGAGAACTGTCATTGTTTGTTGAATACCTTATAATTTTGTTGTCAGTGGAACAGCTTAGTATTGTGCCCTTATTTGATTATGCATGGGAGAGGGGGAAAATGAATAAAGTTGCAAAGGAAAGACAAATGATAGATAGGTACGGCCAAGAAAGATAGGAATGGAAGAATAAAATATAGCTAGCTGTTTTATGATCAATAATATAAACCTAATCCTGGCAGAAACCCATTCATATTCAGAATGTTATGATAATGATCCACTTCATATTTCAACAATGACATCCAAATAAAATGTGGCAGATATATTCCTAAACACAACAAGTTACTAATTCAATAGTTTGACAGTTACTCCTTCAAATACGCTATTGATACTATTAATCCTATTGATACATACATACCTTCCTATAATATTAAATGTCGGGGTAATGCTAATTTAACAGCTGACCAGCTGTTGTAAGGTTGTAATACTGTAAAGTTATAATGTTAAAAGAGGCACCAAGCAGAATTTGATCAAGAAGCCAATATTTGTAAGACAAATTATTCAGGATAAAATGCTAGATGAACAACTCATATTCGTCTGGGAAATCATAAAGTTGCAACTTATCTGGGAATAAGCTGTAATAATTATGGTTTACATCCAAGTAGACATGAGTAGTTCTTCTGTTAATAGCTTATGTTGGGTGCTTTAAGCTTGTAATATGTACTAAGAAGACCCTGCAGGTTGCAGTCTTTCTTCTTTTGTTCAATTTTTGAGAAAACTTCATGTGCAGTCTTCAATAAATGGGCAGGAAAATTTTTCTGCATTTTTGACAGGAATTGCTGTCCATTCAATTAGACACACATTTTGGCATAAGTGGACAAATACCAACATTGTAAATGATAGTATTATTCACTAATATTAATACATTATAAATGTAATCATCTATAACAGTGATGGCTAACCTTTTCGGCATTGAGTGCCGAAAGCAAACCGCACATCCCCAAAATGCAACACATGTGCGTCCCCTATGCATGCGTGCGCATCCCTGTACATGCGCATGCATCCTCCACGCATGCACCCTGCCCTCTGCACATGAATGGAAGAGACCTGAAGACCAGCTGGCCGGCGGGAGGCGAGCGCATGCATGCGTGGCAGATTTGAGCTGGGGCGATGGCTTGCATGCCCACAGAGAGGGCTCTGTGTGCCACTTCTGGCACGTGTGCCATAGGTTCGCCATCACGGATCTATAACAAAAAAAGCATGTATGAAAACTAAATCAGCAAATTCTTAAAAAGTTTTTTTATAAGTGATAATATTGACCATAATAAAGTAAAAAAAATACATACATAAACAGATGACGTAATAGTGATCTAGTGTTTCTTCTGGATATACTTTTTCATATGTGATAATAAGGCAACAAATCTTCAAAGGTAGAAGAATAAAAATACGATGCCTAACGTTTATCCATTCAAATATTTTGGCAATGTTTTCTAGTTTGATAATGAAAAGATTACAAGAAGAAACTGCAGCAAATATCAAGATCTCAATCTAGACTGAGATCATCATATAATGCATCACAATAAATATGAATGTTTTATAAAGGATGCTAGTCTATTTCACATTTATTCACGTTCATTTAATCTTATTTCATACTCAGATTGGGTTATATCATACTGTGGTTTGCAGATCACAATAGTCGGGAATTATACAACATACCTGGAGGCAGCCTAGGTTGGAGAAAGCTATTCTACAGGTATTGGGAAACAAACATGCTCTGGGTCTCCTAAGTAACCTAGTGTCATGTGACAGGTCCCAGTTAGTCTGATTTCTGTGTCATGGAATGTGTTGTATAGAACAACCTCCCTGAGATACAGACACCTCAACCCTTTTGGCCTTGTGGCTGACTATGAGCTATGATACAGCTCTTCCAACAGACACTAGGACCAGGATATGGAATTCTGCTGTGATTGCCATTTTATTTATGTTGATAATGTAATAAGTTGAGAGGAAAGCTATGGCAAACCTAGACAGCATATTAAAAAGCAGAGACATCAGCTTGCTGAGAAAGATCCATCTAGTCAAAGCTATGGCTTTCCCAGTAGTAATATATAGCTATGAAGAGTTGGACCATAAGGAAGTCTGAGTGCCAAAAAAGAGGGACAGATACTGAAGCTGAAACTCAAATACAGTAGAACCTCTGGTCACGAACGCTTCTGATCACGACCAAAATTCACAAAATTTTTGAATCTGGTCACGAACACATACTCTGGTGGCGATCAAACACGCCCCCTGAGCCAGAAATTCCTGAAGACGAAACATTAGAAGACAAAGAAATCTCCAAAGTTATGGAACAAATTATGGTCATGGTTCTACTGTACTTGGCCATCTAATGAGAACAGAGGACTCATTGGAAAAGACCCTGATACTTGGAAAGATTGAAGGCAATGGTGAGGGAGACAAAGAGAGGATGAGATGGTTAGACAGTGTCTTCAAAGTGAATTTGGACAAACTCCAGGAGGGACAGTAGAGATGGGTAGCCTGGCATGCTGTAGACCATTGGGTCACAAAGACTCAGACACAACTTAGTGACTGAACTATAACAAATGTAATTTGATTTAGTGGGGGTTTTTTTGTATTTTTTAAAAACAGTTTTCTGGATTTTTGTTTCGATGTGCTCTACCTATAGTTCTCCTGGGTAGATAAAGAGTTATACACATTTGTTAAATTAAAATATATATATAAACCAAAATCAAACACCACCCCTTAGTATAATTTAAAAATCCTGTTAGAAACTGACCCTGTGTTGCTAAAGCTATAGATTTTAAGGAAACAACTGGCACTCCTTGCCTTCAGAAAACTTAATGTGGAAGATTAAAGTACAAATTTGGCTTGGGCCAGAATTTCACCCAAATTCTTAAAATATTTTCTAAGGCATATCAACAGTATCACAGTGCATCATACCTGGAGGACACCAAATTAAGGTAAGCTGCTTCAGAGCTTATAAAAATCTTTAGAAAGTATTTTAAGTATCAGCAATGGGCAAAGAAATGGAGATATTTGCTAAGTCTTAAATTGCCAACTATCATCAAATTGCTACTTGTATGTCTGAAAACAGTATTTACAACCTACTTCTGAATCAGCCAAAGCAGAAGACTTTCAGTACCAACATAAAAAAGCAATTTAATAAATCCATTTCATGTTTCCTAATGAAACTAAGTTACAGAATAAATCTGAAAGTACATCACTATGTTTTGAGACAATTCTTTCAAATTCTACATTGTTAGCAGTACTTCAGGAAAGCCTGAGATTAAACAGTTTTTCATTTATTATTAGTAGCTGAAGAATGCTGGGTACAAAGTTAGTGCCTCCCAAGTTCCTAAAACTGGTCCTATTTTATTAGTGCATTTTTCCCTATCAGAATTCGAGTCCAGTCCAGGCCCTAAGCATCCTCAGAAAGCTGTATAGAATCATATTTAATAAAGCCTTTTTTTCTGTACACCCCAGCTCCAGCTGTGTAAGTTGTAAACATCTTGTCGAAGTACTCAATGAGCTGAAGTTGGATTGTGAACGGGGGTAAAATGAAATAATATTTCATTACAACACGACCCTTCGAGTTGCTCGGATCCAACCTCACTTGATGGCTCGGGGTTGCTTTTCAACAAGCGAACCGCCTTAAAAAGCAGTTTTTCTTTTAAAAAAATGGTGGGAATGGGAGCACTGGGAAAGGGAAGGATCTCTCCCCCAAGCTTAGTAAACCTGAAACCAGTAGATGGCTCCCGATCTCTCCCCGTAGTTGGCTGCTAGGTTCTGCAATTCGTGGGAACGAAGGAGGGACCAAAGGGAGAGCCGCCAGCGTCCTTTATATGCACGTTCCGGCTCCCTGCCTGGTTTGTGCGCATGGAATCTGTGAGCTAACGCCGGGCTGGCGAAGGGTAAGAAATCCCCTTTTGCCTAGAAGACGAGTTTTCTCGCCCCAACTCGAGCATTTCTCAGGCGGGCGCTCAGACCGCGGCTGGCTCTCGCGAGGGGAAGAGGGAGGCCGTCGCTTAGCTGGAGCGGGCTGCCCGAAGGGAAGCCCCCCGGTCTGGGGTCCGCGAGAACCAGGAATGCTGCCAGCGCTGCCTCCACCCACCCCTTCCGCTTGCACCTCGGGCCGGGAGGTGGCTGCGTGAGGCTGGAGGGGAGCCGGGCTGGAGAGACAGAAGCTCGTCCGCGGCCAGGAAGGAGGAAAGAGGAAAAAGCGAAAGCGAGAAGCGCAGACGCAGCAGGGGAAAAAAGGAGAGCCGAGCCGCGCGAAGGCGGTCTGGGCTGCGGTCTTTTCCCCTCGCGAAGCCTTGCTCCGCCTGCAGCTGAGATGAAGAGGCGTCGTGCAGCAATAATCTTGTAACTCTCCCTCGGCTTTCCGATCTTTTTAAATCGCCCCCGTCCTCCTCCTCCTCCGAAAGCGGCGGGGAGACCAGCACCAGCAGGATCGCGGGGCCCTTTTCCTCCCCCTCTTTTCTAAACAGCTGATCGGAATCCGTACGCCTCGCCTGAAGAGGGGGGCACCTAGGAAGGTGAGGGCGGAGAACGGGAAACGCGAGCAATTGTCACCAGCAAGCAACACGTTCGCCTCCCGGCTCGCGCTCCAAAGAGGGAAGGCAAAGCCCCCAGCAAGGATGACCGAAGAGAGCGCGGATGTTCCCAAAGAGTTGCTGGGTAAGCATGTGCGTTTCCTCTCTCCCCCCACCCCCCTCGGGGGAACGATGGACACCGGAGCGCGGGAGATTGGAAGGGAGGGAGGGGGAGGAGAAGCCCCCTCACCCGGCTAGCCCCGCAGTCTGTTATCCTTTGCGCGAAATGCCCTTCGGGGACGGAAGGCGTGGCGGGAAAGATAAAGGCTGGCTGAGGCGCCCTTTGGCTCCTCTGTTCCTGGAAGAGATTTACTTGGGGGGGGGGGGGGAGACGCTGGCAGAAGGAGATTGCGCAGCCTTTGCAAAAGCCTAGGTAATAAAATAGGCAAGTGGAGCTGCACGCTTGGCTTCTGTAGGGGAACTAAGGGTAATAAGCGCTGTGAACCCCTCGAGGCGGTGCTGAAGGCGGCTCGCTCCTCCGGGCCGAGGTTTCCTTTCCTTTCCTTTCACGTCTGAATGGCGACGAGCCAGAGGGAGAAAACTGACAGCCCTGGGGCTCGCGTTTACCTCCCAGGGGCTTTCCATTGGTTCCAGACCTCGGTGATAATCTTTCTTTCCCGCCTCAACTGAATGGCTTTGGGAGCTTTTTCCCACAGAAAACGCGGGCAGAGGTTTTGCTTCACTAGGAACCCTCGGATGTACTTCTCCCGCTGGGCAAATCGTCATTTAGGGCAAATGGTTGCAATTCTTCACGGGGTGTAAAGGCCAAGAAGGAAGATTGTCAAGGCATCTGTTGCTAGTCCCACTGTGCAGGGGATCATCTTTGCCTACATCTTGTTGTGAAAAAGAATTGCTGATGGGCAGATCCGGTGTTCTTGGCTGTTTTCACCTTGCTTAATTAAAGCAACGTTTCCTCTGTTGTTTAAAAAGGATCCACTGCATTAAAACCTTTTGAGAAGGCACACTTTGCTTATTGTAGGCTTGCATATGCTTTCCTGTAGTCCAAACGCAGGGCAGCTGGTGAATATATGATGCTGCCAAAATAATTAAGTATGCATCATGTCTTTTCCTGTACTGATTACTGTAATTTACTTGCATATTGTTTGTTGCGCTTCTTGTTATGCCAAAGTCTGAGAATGCTTGTCAAGCAGATTAAAACCATACTGAATTCTGAGTCGTACAAATACATTGATTTTACATTGCCAGCTCAAATATGTGTACAGGCTAAATATTTCAGGTGCTCTGACTCTCTCCCTCATTTCTATGTTTACTTGGGGGAAGAAGTCTCACTGATTCAGTGGAGCTTTCACGCAAGCAAATATGTACAGTATAGGTTTTCAGGCGTGAAAGGATGGCTGTTCACCTTCCAAATACAGCACATTATTTTACCTAGGTATGCACCATTTACTACTTTTCCACTTGTTTAATACTTGTACTAATAGATATAGAATAGCTGTTTCTTAATGGAAGCTCTCCACTAGATTTACCTGCAAATGTTAAATTTTAGCCCGACTGTTACAATAAAAGGTTTTGAAATATATTTATATAAAGGAACATGGTAGTAGAGTGAAAGCACAGTTTAATTTATTCCAGTTCACTACAGTAAACAGAACACTGCCCAGGAAATGGACTGAATTTTGATTGTGCAGGTATGCATGCAGCAGAACTTGGGGCAATTTTCTTAGCTTCCAACTGTGTACCAGTGTGTAGCGTGGTCCATTTACTTCTTCGTAGAACTCTGTGGAATCTGTTATAAATCCTCATATGGTTATGCAGATTGTTGTTTTAGAACATATTAAAATGTGACAGTATAACATAAAACTGAGCTTGTTATATATCTGTGTTATTATTAGTTGAGCAATATGTTGCTAAATCATTCTGTAAGCAGATTTGCTGATATAGAAATATACTCAAAATATCTCAAGAACACTGAATGGGTATAATGAATAGATTGTGCTAAATAAGAGCTTCATTGAAAATCTGGTAGTACATATGTAGCTAATTAAATACACAATAAATGGATCAGATGGGAAAACATGTTTTTTTATAAATGGATCAGATGGGAAAAAGAACCATTTCCAAGTTAATGTGCGAGCTTGCTTTGAATATTGTAGAAAAGTTACTTTATATATATATATTGTAATTGGATATAAACTCATTCAGAATAATTGAGTGGAGAAGAACTTGGAGTAGAAGTAATTATATATTCATTAGATTCTTAGACCATTGTAATCATGTGCATGTTAATAGTTTACAAGGAAAACATCCACACTGCAATAATCTAATGATAATAAATACAGTGATAACAGTCCCAAAGGTGCTTTTTCAAGAGGCAACTGGACTTTGGTTTTTCTTCAGTTGCCTTTTGAAAAAGCACCTTTGGGACAACCATGACCTGGATGACTGAGAATCTCCATAGATATTTAGTGATAATAGTCATTTAACTGTCTGAAAACTGGAGGATATAAACAATTTCTGTGGTGTTATCTTAAGAAATTAAAAGGTCCTTTGGAGGAATTCTGGTAGAAACTGCTTCTGGAACGCCAGTAAATTCAGAGCAAATTTGACCTCCAGTAAATAGCTATTCCACAATATGGAGGCCATAATGGAGAAGCAACTTGTAGCCTCAGTCTCTAATCTTTCAGGAGAAGGGGTTACTACCAGCAATTTCCCTAAATTACATGATCAACTGGATTGATCTGGATAAAAGAGATGAGTTCTGCAGATACCTTAGCACCAAGCCATAAAGGGGAATTTTGATTAAAATTGGCACTTTATATAATTTAATCCATCAACATATATATTTGAATTTAGCTCTTAGCAATTTGTAGAGAGAGATGAATTTCCAATACAAATTAATATACAATAAAGCATTAGTATACTGCATATCTTGAAGAGTAAAGTTGAATTATCTTCTGTTGGAAGCATCAATTGCTTTGAAGTTTATATTAACATTTGTTAATATTTAGAATAAAAGCTTCATAGTATATCTGTGATGTTCTGTGGGTGATTTGGAGGTCACTCTATTTTTAGAATGAAGCAAATTTTCCTTTAGTTTCACTTTCTGTGGCCATCTCTGTCAATTGAGTGGATCAATTTGCAAATGCGATTACTTGGCTATTCTTTCTACTCCATAAGTTAATGCATTGTAAAACCCTAATACAAAGATTAATTATGGATGGTCTTCCCCAGTAGGAAACAGGCCACATTAAATAAGACCATTGGGCAACAAACCAATAAGAGCAGAGATGTACTATCTATCAAACTTTATTATAGGACAGTCTTAGGATTAGACTGTCCTCCCCTCCCAGACTCCCTCTTCCCAGCACCAGTAGCTAAGGAGTCCCAAAGTGCTTTTTCAAGAAGCAACTGGACTTTCTGATGTTTCTTTGAAGACGTTTTGCTTCTCATCCAAGTAAGCTTCTTCAGGTCTGAAGATTTGAGATTTGATGAAGATTTTTTGAGATTTGATCAAAAAAGACCCTAAGGAGCTCCTCTGTAACAGACAATAACGAGAACAATAAATGAAGCAACGCTGTCATTCCATACGTTGCAGGCATTTGGAAAAGCTCAGGAGAATCTTCAGCCAACATAACATACGTGCACACTTCAAACTCAAGAATACCCTAAGGTAGAAGTTTGTCCACCCCAAAGATAAAACACCCAGACAGAAACTGAGCAACATGGTATATGCAGTACAATGCAGTCAGCTATGTGCAGATCTGTACATTGGGGAAACGACACAACCACTTCATAAATACATGGCACAACATAGGAGCACATCAGGAGAAGATTCAGCAGTCCATCTGCATTTAAAAGATACCACTTTTTTGAAGGCAACAAAATGCATATTTTGGACAGAGAGGACCACTGATTTGAAAGGGTTAAAGAGGCCATCTAGGTCAAAATTGAACAGCCCTCTCTCAGCAGAGGGGGAGGGATATGACATCATCTACAATCTACAAAAACAGGCCTTTCAACAGTTCCAAGAAGGCTCCGCACCCATTTGCACCATTCAGGTGACCCTGGTGACACAGATAAACATCCAGACCTGAACGACCCACTAAAATAATGCAAATACCCAGCTGTCTGCAAGGAGTATAGATCCTTCCATTCCCCAGTCAGAGTTGAAGAAGCTTCTTGGATGAGAAGCAAAACGTTTTCAAAGCAAAACCAGAAAGTCCAGTGGCCTCTTGAAAAAGCACCTTTGAGACAATCATGACCTGGATTGACTGAGAATCTCCATAGACAAGTAGCCAAGGAGATTTCACAGTCAGATCAATAAGGTTGGACTCCAAAAGGAATCTGCTGGGTTCATATACAAGGGACTTACAACACACAGTTTACAGAATCACAACCAAAGTACCTTCCATGATCATCACCACACTTTAAGCCTCTGTGCTACCAGCCATTGAATTAAACTATTGAAGGATCTGACACCTACCCTCATTTCAGTCTTGCAAGAGCTTCTCTCCATGATTTTATTTTTATAAATTAGGGATGGGCCTGTCTGAGATGTTTGCCCAACTTGAGTTTCTTGGAATGGGCTCAAGCCACACATATCTGAGCATTGCATTCCTTTTGCTTCGAGGCCATTCCTTGTACACTACCACATCTGCTGTCTTGAAGTTGTGAATGAATGTGACCTTAAAGAGCTGGTATTCTTATGGAACAGTGAAATAATGACTTGAGGCCAAATAATTGCTTGATCAAAGAATGATCCGGAAATGCTAGAACAGGGTAGTTATACCAAATTGACAGCCATCATTCCCCAGAATTGCTAACCTAATGCCTTCATTAAGTCTGTCTGCAATCTGCCATCACCAGCACCCCCAATTCAGCTACTCATCCTCGCCTACCACTTGCCCTGTCTGCTAACACATACACTCCAAAATAGTGCTGTCTGTGTATTGTTCAGTACCCATGTCTCTTCTACATTTACCTTTAATCCTTATTCCTTTCTCCATAACCCTTCCAACTTTCCGTAATCTCCCCTCCTCCATTTTTTTTTCCATTTCGTCTCTTTGCTATTCCCAACTTCACTTTCTTGCACAATCCTCCACAATTCCATCCTGTATTCTACCCACCTGTTCTTTTCTCCATGTTCTTTTTGCCTCTTTCTATACTCCTTCACGAACTTCATAGCCTCTTATTCTGCCATCTAGACTTCAAGGAGTCCTCTGTCTAGCTTACCTTCTTCCACATTTATCCATATATTCCTCTGCTTCTGTTAGCTTCCAACTTCCCAATATAAGATAACCGCACTGGCTAGGACAGATGGAACTTTTATCTCTCCCTCTCCTGGCATTTCCCCACCTTCTAGGTCACCCACTATCTGTATTCACTATTCCTGCCAGCTTCCAGCCCCTTCCTTTCCTGTCCTCCAGATTGATAGAAACTGCCCGGCCATCACTGCTTTTGCCTCTCTTTTCCTTCTCTCCAGGAAGGCCTCTAAACACCACACAACCACACATCCTATCTCTATAAGAAAAGCAAATCCAAAACTGCATGCTTTCCATTGGACAAAAATCCTAAAAATTCCCTAGACAGGCAGACCAACAGACTCCATCTTTTTTTTAAGCAAAAAATCTTAAGAGTTACTTGTTTAGATTTTAATCCCACCTTTATTATTTTTATAAATAACTTAAGGTGGCAAACATACCTAATACTCCTTCCTCCTCCTATTTTTCGCACAACAACCACCTAGGGAGACGAGTTGGGCTGAGAGAGAATTATTGGCTCAAAGTCACCCAGCCATCTTTCATTCATAAGATAGGACTAGAATAGTTTCCTGGTTTTTAGCCTGATTCTTTAACCGCTAGACCAAACCAGTTCTATTATAACAATAGTTAGGGCTGGTTTTGGTGCTTTGCTACACTATTTTATTACTATTGTATTTTATTTGTTTATATAATTTTATTTATATCTTATTTCATGAGTTATGTTTACTTAATTATTCATTTTATTAAATGTCTGTGCCACCCATCTCTCTTCCAAGGTGACTGGGCAGTTTACAAATTACCAGTAGTACATGTGATTTATCCTTGTATAAGATGACAAACTTATTAGTATAGATCTGATCATAGTCACTTGCCTTATATTGTAAAAGGAGGGGGTGGGAAATCAAATGCTTCAGGGCAGGCAGAGTACAACACTATTGCACAAGTGAAGATGAATGATAAAACTTGTTTCATCTGCTAAATAGCTAGCCTGTGCAAGAAATCCCCTCTCCCCAAGTCTGAGTTTTAAATATAGTTCTGCCTATGACCTCTAGTCTACTTCTTATGCAGAGAGGGAGCGAGAAAGAAAGAAAAAAATGTATGAAAAGTTTGTGAGAAGGAGGTTGTTTGTGACCTGGACAGATGGTATTAGAATTGAATGAAAATTTGGCATCAAACTGTAACAGCAGTTTGAGTAATAGTTCTGTGAAGCCCATTTTGGAATGGCAGCTTTTCATGATCTTGGCTCAGTATTTGGAATACTTAGAATACAAAAATATTACAGGAGAAAATTATTGTGCTTAGAGGCCACGCAGTGTAATCTCTTTTGTGCATAGTTCAAGGACGACTGTGTGGAGAGGCCATAACTCAGAGATTTGATTGCTAGAGGGAGTGTCATTACATATTTTGGAGATCCCATTTTAATTCTGTCAGAGAAAAATATTTGGAAGTATTGCGGTATTCTGATGTGTGGTTGGAAGGGACAGCTTAAAAAGGTGACGGTCGTTTCTCAAAAATTACTGTGAAAATGACTGTTATGTAGAATATCTGAGTATAAATGAGATCAAACATTTAGTCATTTAAATGTGCATCCTATTTAAAGTTGTTTTTTTTAACAAATATGGGCATATCAACATTTTATCCTTGTCCAAACAGTATGTAAATGTAAAAGGTGATGTAATTCAAAAAAAAGACTATGAAAAATTGAGTTTGCAATAATTTGTTCAACAAAAAAATTAATAGATACACCATTTCCTTCTCCAGAAAATGTAAGTACACCTTTGGCTCAAGTACCTGGTATTGCCCCCCTTGGCAGAAAGAATCCCAAGCAGTCATTTCTTACAACTGCCCACCAGTCTCTGATGTTCATTTTGAGGAATATGTTCCCACTCTTCCATGCAGTTTTTTTTTACTGCACAATGTTTGAGGGGTTTCTTGCATGTACATCCCATTTCAAATCACCCCACAGGATCTCAGCGGGATTTAAGACCGAGTTCTGCATTTCTTTTTTTTTCTTTTCCCCCAGTTATTTCTTAGTAGATTTACTGGAATGTTTAGGATCATTGGGGAACTCATCAAATTTGCAGACGACACCAAGCTAGCAGGAATAGCCAACACTCCAGAAGATACAGAAGGATCTTGACAGACATGAGCACATGATAGCAGTGTTCCAATATCTCAGGGGCTGCCACAGAGAAGAGGGAGTCAAGCTATTCTCCAAAGCACCTGAGGGAAAGACAAGAAGCAATAGGTGGAAACTAATCAAGAAGAGAAGCAACCTAGAACTAAGGAGAAATTTCCGACAGTTAGAACAATTAATCAGCGGAACAACTTGCCTCCAGAAGTTGTGAATGTTCTAACACTGGAAGTTTTTAAGAAGAGATTGGGGATAACCATTTGTCTGAAATGGTTATAGGGCTTCCTTCCTAAGCAGGGGGTTGGACCTGAAGGCCTCCAAGATCAATTCCAACTTTCCTATTTCTATTCTATTTCTTTACTATTCTATTTCTATTTCTATTTCGATTTCTATTTCTATTTCTATTCTATTCTATTCTATTCTATTGTCATGGTGCAAGGTCCACTTTCAGTTCAGTCCCAATCTTTTGATAGATGGCCTAGCGCCCTTTGGTACAGTAGATGGTTTACAGTGGAAGCTGTGATAATGAGTGGCCCAAGTCCTGATGCAGCAAAGCAGCCCCAAACTAACATTTCCACCACCAGCTTTTCTTTACAATATAGGTAGTTCTCAACTTACAACCGCAATTGAGCCCAAAATTTCTATTGCTAAGTGAGTGTTGCTCCATTTTAAGGCCTTTTTTGCCAGAGTTAAGTGATTCACTTCAGTTGTTAAATTAGTAACATGGTTGCTAAGTGAATCTGGCTTCTCCATTGACTTTGTTGGTCAGAAGCTCACAAAATGTGATCATGTGACCCTGGGACACTGCAGACATCATAAGTATGAGTCAGTTGCCAAGCGTCTGAATTTTGATTACATGATTCACTAAACAAACTTGAAAGTTGAGGACTACCTTTATGAGGTTTGGTATCAAGCTCTTCTAGTGAAATGCTTTCTTTAATTTTCAATAAATGTCTTCTATCACTGTGGCCAAATAACTCTTATTATTGCCTCACTTGTGCAAAACATTTTCCCCTGATCTTTGCCTAGGTGTTCAGGAACAAAATTTAATTTTGCTCTGATGTTCTTTCTGGAGAGCAAAGGTTTCATCCTGGGATGGCACATCTCTCACATAAATCTAATTTGTGCAGGGTTTTTTGTAATCATGCTGTCATGAACTTTGACACTGCTCATGGGGAGAGCTATTTGTGATGAAATTCTGGGGTTCTTAGAGACTTATTTGTATATTTTATTTGTTTATTTATTTGTATTCCGTCTTTATTATTTTTACAAACACATCTTCTTCCTCCTATTTTCCTCAAAACAACAACAACAACCTGTGAGAGAGGGTGACTGGCCCAAAGTCACCTAGCTGGCTTTCATGGATAAGTCAGGACTTGAACTCATGGTCTCCTGCTTTCTACCCTGGTGCTTTAACCACTAGACCAAAGTGGCTCTCATTTCAGCATCATTTGTTGTGCTCTCTGGCTGAACTTGCTGGGATGGTTTGGACAAGTTGGCCGTGTTTGAAATCTTCTCCACTTGTAGAAGATTTTCTAGACAGTGGAATCATTGGTGCTCAATTGTTTGGTAATCTTTTGAAATTCATTCCCAGACGAATGGGTGTCTACAACCTTCTTTCTGAAGGTTGTAGACACCTATAAGCAATTTCAGTCTAGAAATGATGATACCACGCATTTCAACAACAACAAGCAAATCAAACTAAAAGTCTGATAGATTTCTCCCAGATCCTCCCTAACAATATTCTAAACTTTTACATCTGTGCATCTGATTCTAATATTAGGTTATCTGAGTTAATGCTAAATGTCAGTATGTACTTAACTTTTTTCATATTCCAAATTTGCATTGATATTTATTTAAATTACACAGTGGACTACAAAATGAAAATGGTGTGTGGTATTTGATATATCCCTATATCTATAGTGTTGAAATGAAGATAAAATATCTGTATGTTGAAACAGTAAAAAATGTAAATGGGATATACTTGTTTATAGAATATAGGAGATTCTCAGTCATCCAGGTCATGGTTGTCCTAAAGGTGTTTTTTTTCCAAGAGGCTGCTGGACTTTCTGGTTTTTCTTTGAAGATGTTTCTTCAGATCTGAAGAAGCTTCTTTGATGAAAAGCGAAATATCGTCAAAGGAAAACCAGAAAGGCCAGTTGCCTCTTGAAAAAAGCACCTTTGGGACATGGGGTATACTTATTTTTTCACATGACCAGTAAGGGGCCAAGTATCTTATAAGGAGTAAGTCTTTTGTTTTGGTTTACCATTCCTTAGTCTTTACAGTCAACCCATAAACACAGGGAAGTTTGATTTACTTTTTAAAATAGAGTTTATGTAATATTTCACTTTGGAGCTGTTAATAAGAGACGAAGAATGTCATTTATTCATTTATTTATGTTGAAGATTTTTTGGTTCAGGATAAAGTAATATAAATATATATAGATTCTTTCAGATTCTGAACACTGAAAGTATTTTATGTTCTCTACTGTTTCAGAAAGCGTCAAAGATGTGATTGGTAGGAAGATAAAGATTTCTGTGAAAAAGAAAGTTAAGCTTGAAGTCAAGAGCGACAAAGTAGATAATAAAATATTGGTAAGTACATACCATTTTTTCTTCAAACAATTTGTTTATTGATTTAAACCCCCACCCCCACCCCCAAATAAATGAAAATGCTTTAATTTAAATACTTGTTCTCTTCTAAATCTTGTTCCTTTTATACAAGAAAATTTGCATAAGCATTTCTGGACACAGTATTAATGTGATAGGGTGAAAAATTGAACATAGAATGTATCCAAGTGAGAAACTTGATTTGTCCAGTTAAGTGAAGAAACATTATCCAAAAGAGACAGTTGTAGGTTTCTTAGGGTAAAAATATAATTACAGTACTTGTAGACACCAACAATATTATCACAGTGTATTTGAGATGCTATTATTATAAAATATGAGAGCGGTTGTTTTGCACTTTATATCCATACAGTCTGTAGAATAAAACCTTTTGAGTGACCATAATTTGTTGTTCTATATGTGTCTGTGAATGTGAGGGGGAAGAAAGGGAGATAGAATCTCCCAGTGCTGGAATTTAGAGCAGACAGAAACTATCAGTCTCTGGCCTTAATAATACCTGTTCCAGAACTCTGCACTGTAATTTTGAAAAACCTTTCTTCTATTCCACGTTGGAAGGGGGGGGGGGGAGAGAGACAGCAAAGCACATGTTATACTTGTAGTCCTTGACTTACAACCATTTTTTTAGTAACAGCTCAGAGTTACAATGACAGTAAAAATAATGACTTACAACTGGTTCTCGCTCTTACAACCATCACAGCATCTCCTTGGTCATGGGATCAAAATTCGGGGACTTGGCAACCGGCATGTATTTATGATGGTTGCAGCATCTTGCATTGGCCATTTGTGACCTTCCCAGCCAGCTTCTGACAAGCCAGGTCAATGGGAGAAGCCAGATTAAATAAACAACTGCACGACTCATTTAACTATGATGCTTCTATTAACAACCACAGCAAAGTGGCCATAAAATTGGGCATGACTCACTTAACAACCACCATGTTTAGCAACAGAAATTCTGGTCCCAGTTGTTGTTATATGTCAAGGACTACCTGTAGTATAAGAGTATTCTGATTAATTGTTCTTGTTTGAGTAATTATGGTTGACTGAATTTATCATTGTTGCTATATTTATAGAAACAAAGCCATAAAAGATGATTTGCAAATTAAGGTGATTTCACGCCTTGTTTTACTGTGGTTAAGGGTTATATTGTGGGTTAATCAACAAATCATGATTGAAATGAAACATGACTTAACATGAGAAATGAATCCAGCTGGAGATATTTGCTTGAGAAAAATTAAATAATTACCTCATCTGCAAATCTGTAATTGCTTTGATTTTTGTTTTGGACATTTAAGGCAATTATCAAGTAGCAATAGTAACTACAAACATCTTGCTTCTTTAAGTTATCAATTATTACTTTTCTTAAGGATCTATGAAATATTTGCTTGGATTACAGTGCAACTTTCTCTGTCAGTGATGTTTGTTTGTTTGTATATTCTATTTCTACGGCTGCTCAGCTCAGCTGGCTCAAACCTCCAAATACTTAACTACCACAAAGCATAGTCACTTAACAGTGTAATCTAATGTAATCCGTTTATTTAAGATTACTGACATACTTAGAAGTGTTAGCTTTCTTATGGCTTGATACAATTGGGTATAATTTTATAGACTTTAATATGAGATGGAGATAACTATAAAACGTTATGTTTAAAAATAAAAATCTAGAAGACTGTTCTCACAATTCACAATTTATTTTAAAGTAATAATCCATATAATTAAGACCACTATTACTACTGAACAAACTACTCATAGGGAGTTGGTTATTGCAATGCTATTAATCTGATATAGTAAACAGCTCCTTAATAGGAACACCAAAATTGTAACAGTTAAACTTGACTTGAGATTGTAATATAGTGTAGGCCAAGCAGATTTAACAGTTTCCCCCTTTTTTAGGTCATCTAGAACTTGGCAAAAATCACTGCCATGTTCTCCCACCATTTTAAAACA
The DNA here is from genome assembly GCA_032468155.1 of Oxyrhabdium leporinum. Lineage (NCBI taxonomy): Eukaryota > Metazoa > Chordata > Lepidosauria > Squamata > Cyclocoridae > Oxyrhabdium > Oxyrhabdium leporinum. Next base: position 260,458 of record JANHFL010001578.1, on the reverse strand, counting down.
AGTGTACAAAACTGGTACTATAAGCACCCAAACCTTTAAAATATCTCCAGCCAGGACCAAAAAGTCTTGAAAAATCCCAGCTCCCCTTCATATGACTTATTTGGTTTACATCATGATAACCTCTTTTGGGCGTTTCAAGTAATTTCTGCAGTTATAGCAGTACCATAAAACAGATCTCCCAAAAGAGAAAAATAATGTTATTTAAACTAATAAGCGCTCACTACTTTATCCTCCATCTGTTTTCTTAACCTTCCGGTCAGAATAGCTAGAAGTTCCTTGTTAATTTGCAATGCTTTATTGATAAATATTCAAGAATGACTGAATGATAATAAGCATTTCAAACTGCAGGGTGCAAATATTATAGCAATATATCTATATACTTCAGCCTGAATGTGGCTATAGTAATCTCTGAAGTGTATAGAGGCCAGTCTAATTTGAAGGGTAAAAATTAATAATATGTAAATACAAAGGTGTGTATGTCTGCGTCCTTTATCATTCCATCTCTGATACATGAAGCCTGTATACTTAGGTGAGGGGAGCAGGGTTGTGTGAGTAAAAGCCAGGTGCTATGTCCTGGACTTTCTTTCATAAAATTAGATGTAGCCTATGTTTAAAGACAGGTGCCTGCTGTTATTTCATATAGTGTACTGCATTCTTCGTTATGAATGTTCTTATATACTGACATTATTATTTATTTAAATAGTTTATATATGATAGATGTCCTAAGAGGTATAACAAACTTTTTCATATTAAATGTACTTTATTCATAAGCTGCCTGTTTAATGCAGCCTAATTTTCTATAATATTTTTATGGTTGTTATTTTGCAGTTAATGAATACTAAAATATTGTATCCACATTTATCCCTCTTGTATACCTTGATATTTTGGGACTTAGATACTAAGGAGTGTGAGTTTATAGTTTTACATTTATATATATATATTTTTTAAAAAGTTACATATCTAAATCTTGGAAACACTGTTGTGTTTATATGGTTGACCTAATAATATTTTTTTAGATGTAGAAGTGGGAAGAAATTTTCCTTTTTAGAGTGTCTTGCTTTTATGTTACCTTCCCAGGAGTAGCTAAAAAATTGTGCTACTAAATTTTTCATAGATTACATCCTAGCATTAGTTTTGAATAACAGAGAGGTTTATGTCTGATTCAAGTTTGAAATGCACTTAGACATTGCTTTTAAAAAATGTTGGGCTTTTCCAATACTCTAGTTTTTGATTATTCATGTAGGAGGGAGTTACAGTCTTATTTTTATGGCATTCAGAGTCTCAGGATTACACTGCTGAAATTCAGTGGCAAAACAGTAATATTTTTTCTTTTTATTTTCATTTACAAAATATGATTCAAAATATACATGAAATCAAGATACGTTTTTCCTTTAATTTAGGCTCTGACCCTTACAGATTCTTCTTTTAAAAGTGAAACCTTGTGTTTGTTGGTAATATTGAAAGATATGTTTTTTGGTCTGCAAATCAACAGGTCAAATGTAAGAGTAGATAAATACTGTTTACCATCTTGAGATTTGATCTTCCAGGCGTAGAAACTGTACCTTCAATTGATAATCTGATGCTGGGAAAGAGCTGGGAGAAAATTAAAGTTTTTTTATGCATGCATAGAGTGTCTTGCTAAGGAGCTTGCAAGAACAGAGGGAGTTATTGTTGGAATCAGAGAAGGAGGGGGGGAGAAAATGGCTAGTAAGGAAATTAAGCAAGTTCAGACTACAGAATAGATCTGGATTCAGGGAGGATTCAAGATCACCAGAGAAGACAGCATAGAGATCACTGAGTAGAGATGAAGATGGTATAGCATTGGATGGTGGCTGTTTGAAGCCGATTCCAGACAAGGAGAAGATTTGAAAATCAACATTCTGGTAGCTGAGGGTGGTAGCCAACTAAGTTTAATTAAAGCTCTTAATTAATTTCCCCATAAACAGCAGCTGACATACACATTTACATGGAATAGATCAAAAGTCTGTTTGCTGTGTTTTACTGTCTTCTAAAATGAAAAATATGAAAAAGAATGGGTTTATTTGCTTTACCCAATCGTGCTTTCCATCAGTTAAATTAGAGCTGATGCTATCTAGCTGAAGGATTCTGATTCTTAGAGAAATCAACGCTTTTCTATCTTACACTATTACAAACAAAGACAAGTATTGAACTGGGTCACAGAATCTATGAACATACATTGCTATCTACTCTTGAAAGCTCTCAACATATCCCGTGACAAGATAGAAACAGAAAGTTAGGGAATTTCTGTGCAACATGAAAACATCAAGATATAACAAGCATACATTTATTTGTGTTTTTATGTCTGTCAGGACATCACATCAACATATCCCCATTAAGAGACTTGATTAATATAAAATTTATTGTACAGTACATGCACTATGAAATCCTGGGACCACATTTTCTTAGGATTAATATCTATTTTTTGCTTTTTCCTTCCTCCCTCTCTCGGTCTTATAGAAATTTCCAATAAAGGGATAAAGTGCTCTTCTCAAAAGATCTCTTGCAATTGATTTTTTAAATTAAAGTGAGAGTTACATACAATTTAGCTGAGGCCTATCTATTGCCATAAATTCTAGTTACTCTGACTCATAAATTCAAATCAAAATATTAATGTGTTAAAATTAAGGCATGTTAAAACTAAAGTTGCTCAACAAAATAATTTATTTTTATCTCTAACTATTAGAGTCCTGCTTAAATATTGTTCTATGTTTCAATAAGTGCTTGATAGAGATATACAAAATGTCATGTGCATGAACTGTCCATGGAATTGCTTCTTTTGGGTGATCTGTGCCTGTTTTGGATCTTTGGGGTAGTGCATGGAATAAAATGGGTTGATCTGGATAGAAGTGGAATCGTAATGGTAGAAGCTAAGGATTTCAATCCCTGAGAGATGGAAGGAAGGGGTGATCCAGATCAAAGGATCTAGGCAGCCCAGTGAGCTAGACCACTCTGCGAAATTGGTGGTTGAGAGGACAGACATCACAGGGAAAATTGTGGAACAGGTGACCATTGGATATATCATGGTGTGAGGCTGGTGATGGCTCATGAATATAGGGCATTATAAAGACTTTAAGGCACATGAACCAGTGGATTATGCTGCCCTTGAAACAACAGAGGGGAGTGGAAAAGGGGGGAGACAGTATACACCACCCTGTCTCTACTTTCTCCTCTGGATTTTGTTTTACCCTAAAGTGTGTTAAACTGAAAATGGTTTCTCAGAGCCTCTGGAACACAGTGGATTGTTTTTTGGGTTCAAAGCAAAAATTTTCTCCATTCACATACATCCTGAGTGCATGAGTATATGTTTTATATGGGTTTTTTTTTTAAATAAAACTTAACAGTTAAAAGGAAAAAAAAATAAAAATAAGGGGAAAGAGACAGAGACAGAGAGAAGAAAATTAGAAAAAGAATGACTTCACTTTTTTGGTACAGATATAAATAAAAATTACGTCAAACCTTACTCTATATTAACATTTGCCTACATTATTTCCAAAATCCAATATAATTCTATCTTCAAATCCCAAAATCAACTTTTTATTTCTTTCACTTTCTTGCAAAAAGTCCAAAAATGGTTTCCAAGTAGAAATAAAATTTTCTTTCATCAAAGCTTTCGGTCTCCCTCAATTATACTACCTACATCATTCAATCTTCTGTTGTAAGTATTTGTAAGTCCTTCTACCTTTGAGTATATAAAGTCCTTCTGCTGTTATACATAAAAACAAAGTTCCATACAATGTCTCCATTTGTTTATCCACTAAGCTCAAAAGAAAGCTTCTGGTTTCAATTGTACATTCACTTTTAAAATCTGCTGTACGAAAACACATACTTGATACCAAACATTTTGTTATATGTCAACCAAGGATGGGGGGAAAAACCACCCAAAACTGGGAGGCTTCATGACCTAGTTGTATAATTGCTGTGCTTTGGTTAGACACACTTGAGGTTTGTCATTGTCATAAGGAAATGCTAAACAGAAGATGGAATTTTAAATACATGTCAGAATTTTTTTGTCTCCTTTGCATTACCTTTTTAATATCTTGTAACTTTATATCCTACTTTTACTGTTCCCTTTCCATATTTTGAATGTAATGGTTATTTTTTTCTTATCTTTATCCTACACTGCCCCCTTCCCAACCTTGTAGTATCAGAGTCTTAGTAGCATTTTTTCTTGGTCTGTTCTGCATATTCAGGAAATTACTAGTAGAAAGCCAGTCTAAATGTTGTTAAACTTTATATCTTGTTTTGTTGAGTCTCTCTGCATTGGTTGTTTGTTAGCTTTTCACTCTATTCTGATATTCAGACTCGATGTATTTTTCATTGCTATATTCTACTTGTAGTAAATACAAATGGTTTGCTACCATAAGATTGGCAACTGTATAAACTTGGCACAACTACTGATAACTGTGTCAGGGTTCCATCAAAGTTACGAGTGTCCATTCAGCACTCAGACATGATTATATCCAAGTAAGAATTTATTAAAGAAACCATGTTGGTACATCTGGGAAAAACCTGAATCTGAAGTTCCCGTTTTTTCCCCACCCAGAAGAAAATCAAAGATCCACCTCCCAGCCATCATCAACGGTCACATTCCCCCATCCAAGTTCGTATCCAACTTCCTCCCTCCTCCTGGCACTCCTCTTCCAGGTGCTGGTCTGGATGTCCTTGACTTTCTCAAAAGGAATTTTGTTTTGTCTACTAACCCCTGTAAGTGTATGAGAATAAACTCCCTCTCGATTTCCCATGTACTATTATGTGGCAGCTGCAGAGGCCTACCAATTATGGCTTCCAAGGCTGACATTGAACTTGACTCAGTAGATTTTACTTCATGCTTAATAGAACGGACAGCCCAACTTTCTGAAACTCCAGACATAGTCTATTTCAGACTTTTCAGCCAAGAGACTTGACCTTTTCCCAATTACTGCAGTGGATTTAATTGGAAATTTTTCACACCCAGGTATATTAAAAGATTAAATAACTAAAATTTTTAGAAACACATTTTTTCTCGTGTCTATAGGTTAGGCTAACATTTTTAAGTTGGTGAATTGTTCCCTAACTCTAATCACAAAATTTTCTTTCCAGAGGAATAGATTTCTATGTGTGCTGGAGAAGCAATATACAATGTAGAAAATGAAGCTGAATGATGCAATAATTGATTACAGTATTCACTTTTTGTGTCACTATAGTTCTACCAGTAAACTTCACAATGCTATGAGACAAATTGCAGAATGGTGCAGAATCACAGAATAAAAATCCATTGAAAAAAAATATGTTTGAGAAAAATGTTAGTAAATTTAGAAATGAATTTATCCTCTGCACTGGGTTTGGATTAGAAGATCTTCTAAACTGCTTCCAACCCTTAGATTCTCCAATTCTATTACTAAAACTATGTTTCATTTAGAATTCCTATGGAGGAAATATTAGTTTAGGTCAGTGGCTTTCTTTCTGCTAGTTAGCAACAAAAAAGAGATGCAGCTATATTACATGCTATAATTATTCATATCATACACACATAAACACACATGTACAGGTATCATATATACTTATATGAGTCTTCAATCCTTTGCTTGAAGCATGATATCTATATGAGGCCATCAAGAATAATTATTTAATAGGAAAGAATTGTTATACCTACTTTTATGTCTCTAACTTTTTGTAAAACTGGGACCTGTGCTTTGGATTTTAGCTGTTATAGGAGATGGGAGATAATGGATAAGGACTTTCAATTCTGTATCAACAGGAATACAAGAATCCTTCAAGAAAAGCTTCTGGATCTTATTCTTAGAGATTTACAGTATATATCAACAGTATTTGGTGAAAAATCAACATTATCAAAGGGGTTAGAGCCTAAATTTATGCTCCATCATTGGGGATTGTTGGAAAGGGGACATTGCTTTCACAACTTACCACACAATTTTGGGACCATTTTAATTTACTTAAATAAAAAAAAAACTACTGAAATTTAAAAATTTATTGTTAGATTTCACAACATGTGGGTGTGTTGTGGTGAAGAAACTTTACAACACAGATCTAGACGATTACATTGGGGCCATGGGTTACTCATGATTTTCATAGAGAAAAGGATTTCGACTACTGTTTTATATGTCCCTCTATCACTTTGGATTACAGTTTATGACCACAATGGAGCCCAAATTTTTGTTGCTAAGCAAGACACTTGTTAAGTGAATTGTGCCCATTTTACAATCTTTTTGGCCACAGTTGTTAAGAAAATCCCTGTAGTTAAGTGAATCTGGCTTCCCCCCATTGATTTTGCTTATTGAAAGCCAGCTGGAAAAGCTACAAATGGTGATCACATGACCCTGGGACAGTGCAACTGTCATAAATGCATGTCAGTTGTCAAGCCCCCATATTTTGATCATGTGACCATGGGAATGCTACAACAGTCATAACTGTTTCTGTTGTACAGTAACTTTGAATGGTCACTAAAAGAATGATTGTAAGTCAAGAACTATCTGTATTAAACTACATTTCTGCAGAAAACCCATAACTCTTGACAGATTTGAACTGGACTTTATCAGAGAGATTGGTTCTAACTCAAGCTTAATTTTTCTGTAATATGAGGAATCTACTTTAAACAAAATATGCATGCCACCCTGGAAAATGAGACTTGATTTAGCTAATCTTATAAAGCCTTATCTTCCAAAAGCATAAAAGTTTCCCTCAAAACAAAAACAATAAAAAACAACTTCCCTCTCATCTCTCTCTCTCTCCCCTCCCTCTCTCGCATCTATCTATCTATCTATCTATCTATCTATCTATCTATCTATCTATCTA
>JANHFL010001578.1:232127-243681 GCA_032468155.1 Oxyrhabdium leporinum | reverse complement strand
TGGACTAGGGAGAAATTTCCTAAGGGTGAGACCAATCAAGTTGGCCACGCCCACCAAGTCACATGACCACCAAGCCAAGCCCACCAAGTCACACCCACAGAACTGGTAGTAAAAAAAAATAGATTCCACCACTGAGTTACACATAGCATATCATGTAGTTCCCTTGCTTCCCCTTGGATACCCGTGTATGTATACATTATGAAATGTGTTTTCATATTAGCTGGGTTTCTAAAATATGAAGTGAGACTAAAAACATTCAGGATAACTGCTTAATGTGGCTTCCTCTTATCACTGAGTTGGTGGGAAAGTACATTGACATAAATTGTGTTGCCAGTACAGATGAGCTTTATTGAGTCTCAGTCATGAGGCCAGGTGGAATTCCTGGCCTTGCCATTTTTAATGTGGGACAATTTCAGAGCAGAGATTGGCAGATTCCTTTCCTTTTCCACCTCTAGATGAGAGAAGCAATCACCAATAACTATAGACTGTTGCAGGCCAGGGCAGGATTTGAGAAACTCAAGGTGTTCTTTTTCTCCATGGCCAATTTTTGTAGTTGCTATGGTTACCATGCTCGCCCCAGGCCTGAAAGCCCCTGAAAGCACTATTAAATATCTGATAGTGATATCACATGCTTTTTTGTACATTTCTAATTCAAACTGTCAGTCCTGACTATGATTCTGGAGGGGAAAGAAAGCAGCAGAAGGAAGGATTTACACACACGCACACACACACACCACAAGGATGTCCAACAATGTACTGACAGTTATTGTGTATAAAGAATATCCTTAAAATATAGGTCTGTGTTTGTTTCTATGTGCAATAGTTTTATACTTCAGCTTGATTTTGTTTCCTTTTCTTTTTTTCTTCTTTCCTTCCTGTCTTATCACAAAAAAATCAACTGGAACTCTGAAATGCGTATTTCTCAATGTGCTTGTTGATTCTCATACATTATCCAGGCGGATTCATCATCCCCTTATTTTCCAACAGCCCTCTTATCCTTATCTATTAACAGTCTAGGAGAAAAATGTCACTCAAAAACTACAAACCCAAACCCTTCTAAGAAATTGGATTCCTGATACTTCTTATGATCCCTTTTTCTCTGTATGTTTAGGCTGGTTTAGTTTAATAGTTTTTTTGTTAATTTTTGAGTCAGCTCAAGAATGATAATGGACAGGTAAACAAAGCAAAAGTGGGGTGAAACAACAATGAAAAGCTTAATTTTCTAAAAAGCTGTCAAGTCAGAACTATATCCAAAATTGTTTGACATCAGAATTTTGATGTCCAACTAGAATTAATCAGATTTGTGTGTTGGGCCGGTGGGGGGGGGGGGGTACATTGGTGTTTAAATCAGTCCTGTGAAGTTTTTTTGCAAAATTACCTATTCAGTTGTGTCATAGTGTGCAGCCCAGAACTTTTAGAGTACTAGAATACCAGAGTCCTTTTGTCAGAGAATTTATGCCCATACATTCATCATTTGTGAATATGTGATTTCTACTGTCATTCCTTCTCTTAGGATGCTTTAGACCAGGGGTGTCAAACTCAAGGTCCGCAGGCCGGATCTGGCCTGTGGGGTGCTCAGATCTGGCCCACAGGGCCGCCCTGGAAACAATGAACAACTGGCCTGCAGTGCCTCTGCCAGCGAAAACGGAGTTCCATTTTCGCTGGCAGAGGGTTGCAGGTCATCACAGCCGAAAATGGAGCTCAGGAGTGCCATTTTCACTGGCAGAGCACTCAGGCCACCACAGACCTCCCCCCCCAACAAGAGTGATGTTGAAATGGCCATGCCCCCCCATCCCTCCAAGGTCAAATACAACTCTCATGCGGCCTCCAATGAAATTGAGTTTGACACCCCTGCTTTAGACAAAAAATTATTTTAGTGACATTTAGTGACTTGAATACTTCACATGTACCAAATGAAGATTTTAAGACAACCTCTTTATGGAAGTAATAGCTCTCTGACCTTGGTTTTAATTCTTATTTAGCAGGAGGAATGTGTTTCTGCCATAAATTTGTATTGGGAAAAGAGGGAAAACATTTTAACAGGGGGAAAAATCTTAACTAAGAAAAAAAAATCTGAGATCACCCATCTCCAAAATATTTCGCAACACTGCTACCGTTCTAACCTTGCAAACCAGCCGTCCTTGCTTTTGCAGCACATTGAATATATTATTTCACACACTGCCTTTTGTCCTTTAAACCTTTCACTCTTTTTTAATGATCTCATCAGCTTCATCTCTGACTTCCTGAATTTTCCAATTTTTCTGGTTGTATTTGTTCTTTCTGCATGTATTTTTTTGTAATTTGATTTGCATTCATTCACTTTGTATAACCAAACCTCCACAATGTATACTTTTCATTCTAAACATTCACTTTCATAATTCAGTCCATATTCATTCAGCATCCATTCATTCCTGATCCTATTTCTTCTTGTTTACCAGCCATGTTTATTAAATACAATAATCAATTTCCACTGCATTCAACTTTTAGGTTTTTCCTAACATTCAACTTCCACTTCCATATGACAAAATAGGCAAAATCACAGTAGGCAGACATTTTTGTGTCTTTCATTCACCACAACAGATCTCATAGAATTTTCATATATTTATCTTTTCCCAGTTGTTACGATTTATACAATCGTAATTATATAATTCTTGGTACTTATATTTCTGATATAAATATTCATAGCTTAATTGTGATTATTTTTTAAGCAAATAATATACACAATTACATTTAATCAGTAAAATATTAAAAAAACATTAATTTCAATCATACTTATAACTTCCTTATTTATTCACCTGTAACCTACTTTTTAATTTCATCTTTACTTTTTGTTCTTTTATGTTTACTTAAGTTTTCAAAAGGTGCATTTCGATTTTAAAAATGCACAGGTGAACAAAAAAAATCAAGGGTAGATCTGTGGGAAAAGATTTTTTTAATCTAGTTCTGAATGACATTTTCAAAATGTTCCTTGTTACTAGAAACACTAGTTGATATAGGAGTTAGCTAATCATGCTAATTTTAAAAACTGCAATTACAATTGCAGTTTTATTCAGTAAAACTACACACACACACACACACACTTTAAAATATAATCAGTATTAAGCTTTGAATATTAACTTCAGAAATATAAATACTAGGAACCATAGTCAATATAAATCATAAAAAATAGGAAATTGTATAAAATCTTAATGAAATATTGAGACTTGATGTAAACAGAAATGCAAATATAAAGCTATATATGAGACTGTTGTCTAAATGTTTTCCACAATGAATTAAATTCTTTGTCAGATTTACTCTTAAGATGCCATGTTATTTTAGTCTGCATTGAGGCATATTCCTCCCACAACTTAGTCTTTTTCCCTCAAAAGGGACTAAATGTTCTTTCCAATTAGAAGCTTGGGTATCCCTGCAGAAATCAGCATATGCAGTGATAGTTAAAAGAAACCTTTGTCCTATTAATTGTCAAATTTTGTAATTTGTACAATTATCTTTCCACTGTGCAAAATTCTTTGTTTTTTAATGTTTCTTAAATAAACATTTAAGAGCAAAGCAAGAGGGGTAACCAGATCTGGTTGTTTTCCTGTTTATATCCCAAACTTTCAGAATACTATTTATTTATTGCATAATCTTTTATAAACTGCTTGGTTTTTTATGACTTTCATCTGGAAGTCCTTTTCCCTCCATAGATGAGGCTGAGCAATAAGTATGTGTAATCCAAGTTGGCAAACTAACTTAGTAATACACTTACAATTTGGAGCTGGCAATTTATCTTGCTAAATCTTGGTAGACTGTTGTTTTTAATAACTGCAGTTCTTCTAGCTGACACAATTTCAGATTTCTCCATCTTGAAAAATCTATTATGTATTCCAAACCTACAAATAGTTAGATGTCACTTGTCTACCCTTATCAGTTTCCATCTCTGCATTTGTCTTTATTTATCTGAGTACCTTAGAAAAAAAAATCAAGCTTTTGTTTATATTGTATTAGCATCATACTCAGCATATTATTTCAACTTACTGTACTGATTTGCTAATTTGATTCCTGAAACTTTACTTTCTTGATATATTTTCACTGCTAGCAGCTCACTCTTTTTGATTTGGATTGGGTAACTAAATGCTATAATACAGTCTCATTTCTGCCCAGCGATAATTGCTAATATCAAAGATTCTTAGGATTCTTTGTTGAAGCTGTCAATATTGGAAGACAACTGGCTATAAGTTAGTTAAAAAGTCTGTTAATTATTAATTAAATTGGAAAAACAAAATGATAAGGAAATCATTTGTATTATGTCTGTTAACCATTAATAAAGTGGCATTGCCTGCCAGCATTGAATCATTTCATTGAGCAGATTCTGCCGATCGCTTCCTTGTTTTTTCCCCTGAAGTTTGCTCAATACAGAGAACCTCAAACAATAATTTTAATACCAGAATGAAAGATTAAATTAGTTTAAAGTCCCTGAAGGTCACTAATGGGGAATTTGGGTTTGATATTTAGGTTGTTGACCAATTTACCCATAAGATTCTGACTTTTCTCCTGTGCTCTTCAACATCTACATGAAGTTGCTGGGGAAGGTAATTTGGAGCTTTACAATGACTCTGTAAATAACCTTATAGTTTAGTAGTCTTCTACCTCTCTTCACCATCTGATTCTAAGAGAGAGAACTGTGCCTTGAACCTGGAGGCTTTTCCTCCTGGTCTTCCTTCTTGTCCCAGAGACTCCACTCCACATTAGTCAAGTGATGTCATCTCCAACAGCATATTCTGCAGGATCTGAGATATCATAGTTCCCTCTCTCTGCTTTTCCTTGCTCTTGTTAGATTTTATATCTGAACTATATGCATACATTTTACAGATGCATTTGAGAATTTTCTGGGGGGTGGTTTGGTTTGGTTTTTTTGCCTCTTGGTCTTGTGCTAAGTCATTAGCCTTCCCTTAAAAATGAATCCATAACCTTGGCATGGACCCAACCGTTTTCCTCCAGCGAAGCATTTCGCCACAGGCTAAATACAACCCTTTCTCACTTGCTCAGCTTAACTGATTGTTACCACTCTTTGATTAGAATTTGTCTTAGCTACTTCAGTGCACATTATATGCACATTACAAATTTGCAGAAATTGTAATGGAGGCAAAATATGATCAAGCAGCTAACCAATACAAGTTTATATCATTTGCATTGGTTGTCAGTTGCCTGTGGAAAACAATTTAAAGTTATTATTTCCTGAGGTATATTTTTTTGTGAAAATCCTCTGCTTTTCTAGGATTTGTTAGACATTGCATCAGGGCAAAAGATCAAGATATATTTCTATTGTTCTATTGCTCAGAATATGGAATAATATGGAAGCTGAATAGAAGAAAAAGCATAGAACAGGTGTGTTTTGGGTGGTCTGTGATCTTGGTTTTTTTCAATTCTAAGGTCGGTAATGTCATCAGTGCATAGGAGAGAGGAGTTTTTTTTATATGAGGCAACTTGCCCTACCAGTCCTAGTTGTGACATGTTTTTTTTCCTTGCTGGTTCCTGATTTGGATATTGTTTTGCCTAATTATTTATCTGGTGCTGTTTCCTTCTTATTGTAGTGCTGGCAGCTTAGAAAGGATGTACTCTGAGCCATTTCCTTCCATCCATGGCTTTTGGCTAAATGACTTGCAGATTGGAATTATCACTATGTGTCTGTTGATGGCTGATTTGTCAGAATGACAAGCTTTTAGGAACTCCATAGCATTTTTGGATTTGGCTCAGTCTAAAACGTGGGTATCAAACTCGTGCCCATGGGCTAGATGCGTCACACACTGGCCAAGCCCACCCCTGGTTTAGCGAAGGCTAAAAGTCAAATAAATAAACTATCAAATTCAGAGAGATGTGCCAAACTTCCTTCACTTTTTTGAAGAAAAGCTGGACAGCCACCCTTATGCAGAGTTTGGCCTTAAATGGCGCTGTTGTCAGCCTTGGGAGCCGTATTTGTAGAAGGCCTCTGCAGCCGCCACATTTAGTGCCTGGGAAAATGGGAGGGGATATTCACACTGAGCTGGGAAAATTAGACACAACAACATTCTTCCCCAGAGAGTCAAGAACATGTCAACTTGCACCTGGAAGAGGAGTACCAGAAGGAAGGACTTCGTTTGGGATGGAGTTGGATTGGGCCATGTGATCATTGATGGCAGCAGGAGGGTGGATCTTTGAATTTCTCTTGGGGAACTTTCAGATTCAGGTTTTTCCCGGATGTGCCAATATGACTTCTTTAATAAATTCTTACTTAGATGAACTTTGTTTCCGAGTGCTGAATAGACAAGGGAGGTTTTATTGGAATGCTGACACCTGCCTATCTTTAAGAGATATCCTTACTTAATGTTTATGCAACAGCACATGTTTCTTTTTGTAGCAAACTGTGTTACTATCACTGGCAGTGGTTTTTAGTAGTATCCAAAATCATAATCTGTTGTTATGCTAATATTACTGTAATAATAGCAAGCTTTATATCAATTCATCATGAATGAGCTAGGTGATGCTAAAGATTAGTAGTGGCAAAACAGCCTATGTTCCTGTTGATGTATGCATAACTTTCATTCCCTTTTCTTGCACATTAAATGACAGTTTCAGCTGTTTTGCGTAGATATGGTAATTTTAATAACTAGGACCAGTAATCCTTTTGCCATACATTAATGCAGCGACTTGTTGCAACAACTGGTTGAATAACCCCCTCACATCAGATAATAAAAAGCTGCATGCCTTTTGTCCGTATTTAAACAATGTTATCTATTTCTAGTTACAGCAGCAGCCCAGGAAAGGAGCAAAGCAGAAAAAAATGCGACAATACATCAACTTCTAGTAGTATCACAGCATAGCTTTGATTGTTACAAGTGTGATAGTGAGGCTACTTTGTATGCAAATAGAAATTGTAGAACATTCCCTTACAGTTACTATTTTTTAAAAGATAAATCAGTATTATTATCCAAATGTTGCAAATAAAGCTATCAGAATAACCTGTCCAAAGCTCCTTAATAGGAACCTGGCAAAGCAAATAGCTAGTATTCCCAACATCCTTGAGAATACCAGATTTAGAGAGAATGCGTATTGATCGACTGATAACTTTTTCAATGGAGGACTTGTTAACGGATTGTCATCAAGCAACCTTCCAGACTGCCAGGTCGTCATCCATTGAGTCCTTTTAAAGCTTTGTATCTCCAACCAATAAATTTGATGGATTTTTTTTAAAAAACAAGGCTACTTTTTTCTTACCAAATGTGCCCATGTCATCACAACGTAATAATAGGGACATTTTATGCATGGTGCTCTTGTTCTGTCTCACCGTCCACTCAGCTAGATAGAAGTTGCTGGCTTGTTCATTTTTGCATAGTCCAGCAGGCATTGTGGAATATTGGAGCCTGGCTTTTAAAGTATTCTGAAATACTGTTATTTTTGTAACAATAATTACAGCACTCCTGAAGTGCTGTGAATAAAGGACTTTTTCTTATTATGGATTTTTAAAACTATAAGCAAATGGAACACTTTGGCATCTGTTGTTGACAATAGTCTAATTGAACTAATACAATGCAATATGTATGGGACAGCTTTATAAATAATTTGATACTGCATTTGGGCAGTTATTTACTGGAATTTGGCACTTTGATTTATTATCAAAAATCAAAATCAAAACTTTCAGGTTCAATTTAAAAATACAGGCTATCCTTTTCTAAAATCTCTATTTCAAACTCTTGAGATTGCTTTCCATTTTGTTTTGGTTTTTTAATTGTACTCTAATTTAATGGTTTTTTATTAATTTTAAATTTGCATTTTGAGAATTATTTTTTGCAAGTTGGGTAAATAATGGAATTTCTTACAAATTTCATAATAAATTAAAAAGTTTGAAACTTGTTTCTGGACTACACAAAAGTAAAAAAATGAGGCAAATCACATGATGGCCTGTCACACTGAGAAAAAAATCCTACGTATAGATCATCATAATGTTCATTCTCACAAATTAATCACTGTATGTTGTGATTTTTAATGACATTTTATGTGCCTATCTGTGATTAAACCAAAATATTGCATTGTTGCTAACAGAGCAGGCATTCCATTCAACAGCAGAAATGTTTTAGAACAATTGGAATTGTAAAATTATGAAAAAATAATTGAGTAATGCTGTCTATCAGCCTTTTTCTTGGATAATTGACATTCTTTAAAGAGATAATTCATGTGATAATTTCAAGACAGCAAAACTTAATCTCACATAATGTTATGATTAGTAAGGCCTTCATATGAGCCAGATTAGATAAAGTTTATTTAGATGGAAAGTTTATTTTTTACTGGAAAGAAACAGGGAGTGAAATATGTTACTAGGTACATATCAGTTTGGTTTAAAAGTCATAACATTTGAGCATATTTTAAATGTAATCTTTTTAAAAACGGATAGATGTGTTCAATGTCACATTAAGCACTCAATGAGTAATTGCCACAATTATTGTTTACAGGTGTACCTTAGTTTCTTCCATTGGGTGGAGCAGAGGTTTATTTCCTGTCTTTTAGGTTTATTTTAAAATTATTGTGATCTTTTCCATTCAGGTGCTGCCCTTGCTTCCCTCTAATTATTTTTATGCCACTCGCCATTACCCAGATAATTGCCTTCCATTTGAAGTAATGGCCATTGTTTCCAACTAGTCACTAGTGAGAAAATATCAGAAACAGGAGGCAGTCCGGCCCTGTCCTCTCTTTTTATCTCATTGTACTAACTTATTGCAACATGAAAGAGTTGGGGTGGGGGGAGATAGAATTTGGTGGGAAAATGACAAAACTGTTCTTCTATTCAGCAGGGAAGTGTGGAAGAAGCCAACGGCCAGAGTGCTTGCTTTAGCTTCGGGAGATATGCAGACATTTCAGAAGCAGGAAATGTATTGTGATGGAGTTTCCATTGCCCAGTTATACTTCCAAAGGAAGTACTGTACTGAGATACTGTCACTGCAACATTTATTCTGGATCAAGAGCAGACCAGATTAATTGGGCAGTTTCCTAAGATGACCAGAAACCCCACAGCTAATGAGGTCCATAAAATGAGGATCCTGATTATTGGGGGCAAAATGCTAAGTCCGTAAACCACTTAAAGAGGGCCGTAAAGCACTGTTAAGCAGTATATAAGTCTACTATAACGGTGAATGAAGGTAATTTAAATCTCAGATTGATGTATTTTATTTTATTTTTGGTAAGTGCAAGGCAGTCTCTGATGTGCAGAGTTATTTTGACCTCACTAACTAGAGTTTACCCCCGTGGAAGTTTCTCTAGTTAATAAGACAAGAGGTACCTGCAAACAGCTTCCAAAATAAATCACAGAGATCATTGCTTAGTAGTGCCAATTCATTTGCTGCATGGGCATTATATTACATGTAGTCCTCAACTTATGACCACAATTGGGACTGGAATTTTGGCCACTAAGCAATGTGGTCATAAAATGAAACATCACATGACTGCATCAGTTAGCAACTGCACTTCTTGCAATCCCTATTGTCATCATTAAGCAAATTTACTGGTTATTAGCTGAGGACCAATTTAAGCTATTTCGTGTTTCGTCACAGTAAAATGAGGCCCATTTCTCCCGCCTACATATTTCCCCCGTCTCTGCTCTTTTGGCTGCCCAGTCTTGCAGGGTGGCATTCAGTCCTAGAACTGCATGGCTCTAGGCCTGCTTACCATGCCCCGGGAAACTGCAGTTGTCCCAGCCCAGTCCCTCGCCATCCTGCACTCCAAGACCCCTGTAATTCATTGCCACAATTTGTTGACATCTTCTTGCTGCTGCTGATGAGGCATGCCTGGCCCATATGGTTGCTGGGTCATATAGGTCTCGTTTCATGCAGCAAAAGAGAAAAATAAAGGCATACAGCATCTTAAAAGGCTCACAGCATGTCAAAATGCCCCCTTTTCACTACGCTTCTCAGTTGTATGTACATGGCAGGCTTTGTGCTGCAAAAAAAAAAAAGGGGGGGGGAGAATCATTGTTGGCACATTCCAGCTCAGGGAGTGGCAGCTTTGTGTTTTTGCTTTCTCTTTCAGCATCTGAAGCCAGCCCCCTAAAGCTCAGCAACAGTTGGGCACACCTCATCAGCAGTGGGAGCAAGAAGATGGCAGAGGTCAGCTGGGGTGGCGGTGTGCAGGATGGCAGGGGCTGAAAGGGCATAGATAGGGGGAAGAGTGGTAGGTGCGGAGTTGTAGCCCCTTGTCATCGAAAGTACAGGCAGGCTACCAAGTGTCGGAATTTTGATCACACGACCATAGAGGTGCCGCAACGTCTGTCACTTTGGACATGGGTTGCTAGTACTTTTGTTTCTTCATTCAGTAACTTTAAATGGTCGCGGAACAAATGGCCATAAATCGAGGACTGTTTGTACTCAGTTTGTTGGATACATTCCCAGTGATATGAGCAGGTTTGGTGGTGTATAACGCCTCCTGGGACAAAGATGTTAACTTCTATTGGAGGCAGACGGATGGTCTGTAATCATTAAAGTTCTTGCAAGTTTATAGATCTTACGAAAAGACAATACTGTTGATAGTGCTGACCACGAAGGAACCGTGGAAAATTTTTCTAAATAAATAGTGGAGCCGATTGTTTGATAAGCTGACTGACTCAGCTCCCAATTACCTATTTCCTATCTTTTTGCACAGCTATAAAAAGCTGCAGCATTAGGATATTATTCCAAAGCAAAATGATTTTTAGCCCTTCTTACCCTGCTCTCCCAGGGTAGGGTTAGATGAAAAAAAAAGAAATTGCTCAGTGCCTTTTGGAGAAATTGCTGCTGTAGTATTTCTCTGAAGAAACATTATTACTCCTGGTTAATTCATAGCCTGATGGTGCTGTCCTTTAGTGGCAGAGTTTCAAAGAAAAAGGTGCTGGCTGAATGACACCTCTCTCCCCTAGCTCTAATTGACCTGACTGCTATAGGCTCAGCAGAATTTGCTGTAAGGGGTTCTACTTTATCCTTCATTCCTATAAGTTGGTAAATAAGTATATTTATGTAGTAAATAGTTAAGTATAAGCAAATAAGTAAAAGCATAAGTTTACTTGAATAATCCTATGGGGCAAAATGGAACATTTCAAGCAGCTACATAGCAATACTTGCTGGAATACACTTCATCTCTTTAAAGCTCCTTTCCAACAGATATGTAACATGCAGAGGGCTTATTGCCCCATTCTGCAATTTAGTCACTATGTGCCCAAATCAAACACAAGGATTCCCATACACAGAATAAGTACATTGTAGTAATCTGAGCATAAAGTTACCAGAGCTTGAACAATAATAGTTAAGCTGTCTCCATCTGGAAATTGTCCCAGTTTTCTTTGCCAGCACCCATCAATGCACAATGTCTCAATTTTGTTAGGATTGTTAGGATTCAGTGTCACTTTCTTGGCCCTTATCAGCTCATCACTGGTTCAGATGCTGGTTACCAACATACACATTCTGTTCACCCTCATGCATATTGTATGTTATGTAGAAGAATAATTAAATATTACCAGCCCCCCCTCTCTGGTAGCTATAGCGCTTAGATTTATATACTGCTTTACAGCCCTCTCTAA
>JANHFL010001578.1:193499-219907 GCA_032468155.1 Oxyrhabdium leporinum | reverse complement strand
TTTGGGGGGGGGGGGGGGGGGGGGGGGGGCAAACTGAGCTCCATTGAAAACCATGATTAACACAAAATAATCTTTAAAAAATAACTTGCAGCAAATTTCTATTCAGATACAGAAGAATTTCTCCTTGTAGCTGAGTCAAAGATGCGAAAGTTTTAAATTAGTGGGTTGTCCATTTGAATGCATTCAGTAAGGAGGATCTTATTACAGGTAGTCCTCAACTTACAACAGTTCTTTAATGACCATTTGAAGTTGCAACAGCACTAAAAAACGTGACTTATGACCGTTTTTTGCACTTACAAGTGTTGCACCATCCTCATGGTCACCTGATTAAAATTCAGATGCTTGGCAACGGTTACAGTGTCCCAGGATCATGTGATCACTTTTTGCAATCTTCTGACAAGCAAAGTCAATGGGGAAGCCAAATGCACTTAACAACCGGGTTACTAACTTAGCAACTGCAGTGATTCACTTAACTGTGGCAAGAAAGGTCAAAAAAATGGGGCAAAGTTCACTTAACAACTGTCTCATGTATTGACAGAAATTTTGGGCTCAATTGTGGTCATAAATCGTATCTTCCTGTGTAATTGGTTTCAAAATCAAAAGTGTTGTTACTGTTCGAAGTAAAAATTCTGGTATTCCACTAGAATCTTGTATCTTAAATTTATTTTTCCATGATGTCTACTCTGAAAATTTAAGCAACAGATCTTGACCTTCCTTGTGTATTTTTTCAGTTATTGAAAAAATACATAATTTAATAATTATGTATTTCAAATAATTGAATAATAGTGTAGTATCTCCTCAACTTCTTTTCTGAAAGTTAAACATTCCAAATTCCTTCGATCTCTCTTCAAATGACTTTGTTTTTTAGTCCCCGGTAATCCTTGTTTCTCTTATCTAGATCTGAACTGTGCAAAATAAAAGTAGAACTTTTACTCTTCTTGTTTATTTCTGAAGTTCCAGCCTTTTTTTTTTTGCTGCCACATAGCACTGCTGAATCATTTTCAGCTTGATTATAACTGTTATTCCAAAATCGTTTTCACCTACCATTCATTACTAAGCCAGGATTTCCTAACCATAATCCCAGCCCTGAGCATTTTATTTCTGTTTCCTAACTTTGTATTTATTTCTGTTAATGTTTTTTTTTTTCAGGGCTCTTTCTCTGATCAAGTTTTCAATTCTATTTCTATTTTCCAGCCATTTAATTTTGTGTCATCTTGCAAATCTAATCAACATTTCTTCTACTTTGTTGGGCAACGAATAAAAATGTTGTACAGGACTGAGTCTTGTGGTGTCCCATTTGATACCTTCCATTTTGATGAGAGCACCAGTTGAGTATATTTTTCAGACCAGCCGTTCATTTCATTGTAATCTTATGTTTGGCAGCTTCTCCTTTTCTTTTGCCAGATACTCAGAGTCTATTTCTTCTCTGCAGCCTGAAAAATGTTTCAGAGCTCCAGCTGTGATCATCATCTCTGTCTCGTGTTCCTACTTGTCCACTAGATTGGCCTCTTTAATTGTTTTTCTTTCTTATGCAATGATGTTTTCTTGTTTTTCAATATTAGAGATTTCCATTCTGTCTATTCTAGCATGTCCTTTGTTTTGTATACTTACTTATGTTAGCTGCTATGAATTGGTGGCATATAAATTAATTCAAATCAATAAATAAGTTTACTCGTAACATGAAATGTGGTCACTTGTTTGCTGTAAGTTAGCACTTGCTGAAATACAGGTAGTCCTCAACTTATAACAGTTCATTTAGTGACCATTCAAAGTTACAATGGTACTGAAAGAAATGATTTATGATTGTTTTTCACACTTATCACCGTTGCAGCATCACCATGGTCCCGTGATTGAAATTAAGATGCGTGGGAACTTATTCACATTTATGACGTTTGCACTGCCCTGGGATCTTGTGATCACCTTTTGTGACCTTCTGACAAGCAAAGTCAATGGGGAAACCAGATTCACTTAACAAACGTGTTACTAATTTAACAACTGCAATGATTCACTTAACAACTATGGCAAGAAAAATCATAAAATGGGGCAAAATTCACTTAACAAATGTTTCACTTGGCAACAAAAAATGGGCTTAATTATGGTCATAAGTTGACGACTACCTATGTATTTGATTGTTTGCAGTCAGAAGCTCAAGGGCGGCAAAAGCATTGCAAGTTAATACTGCAGACTCTGCCTTTTCATCTGTATTTTTGTTTTTCACTGCCAGCAAAAGGCTGTTTTCCTTTTGATTAGGCAAGGACACTGTTGATTTGATGACAAACATGAAGTTGCCTACCATTTTCCATTTGTGCTGTCAGGGGAAATAAAATTACAGCAAATCTGTTATAAAAATGAAGGGCAGAAAGGCAAGCATGCTGAAAAGAAGGGACCAAAATAACCTGCTACATTAAACAGCAAAGATAACCCAATGTAAGAGATCTCAGATGATGGGTTATTCTTGAGTCACATCAGTTGCCGAAATTCTTTGATTATGGTCTCCCTTCTTCATTACTTTTTTGGGCTGTCTCATGAACTTGCCTAAGTGGTTCATTCTTATCTGGAAGATGAGCTTTGTAGTGAACAAGACAGATTGTAATAGAAAAGAGTATATATTTATGCAGGCTCTAAAATGTATATATTCCTTAATTATCTCTGCTGCCATCTTCTTTGTTACCTAGGCATCAAATTTTAGCCCCTAGATTGTGTTTTGTGTACGTTTTATGCCATTCAAGTGAATGATGCTCAAGCAGTAAACCATTACAATAAATTATATGTAAGTTATATGGTCAGTAATCTATTCTTTGTTTAATACGTATTTTAATCCATGTTTTGGTATATCAAAATAATTTTCTGTTCTCTCTGTATTGCAGCTAGAATTAACTTTCAGCTACTTGGAAATCCAAGGAATCACTTGCAATAAACCAGGCCAGGTGAATATTTAGTTACAAATAGACACAAAATTGCATAATCCCAAGAATATTTTAATCAGTTTGATGTTTCTTCTACACTGCTTTATCCTTCAAATGAACTGAATTAGTGATATGAAAGAAATCATATGGATTATGTTGAGAGGAATATTCAAAGGAAGTTAAATTGCATATTTTTGCAGTATAAATATAACAAATTAGATTTTGGTTATACGAAAAGTAATGTTTCCCTTTATAAGAAAAAATAAGGACCAGTTTGAATGTAGTTGTAGCTTCCATGTTCAAATGAGGTATTAAAAATGCTGTGAATGTAAAACATACAAATATTATAATTAAAAAGAGAGGAAGGCAGCAGAAGTCCATTCTGCTGTTTGCAAAACTTTATTTAAACAGCCCATGGTTTTGTATTTGGTTTATCTGGGGCTTATTTTATGCATGTGTATCTACAAATGCTTTTCTTACTAAAAAGCATGATTGGGATATAATATTTAAGACTGTTTTTGTGCCCAAACCTCAGGCTTCCATAAATTATTAATTTACTTATTTGGATAGCCTCTTAACATTCTAGATCACAACTGTCTATAGCTTATTATGACTGTACATATGAGCTAGGTAAACCTGGGCTTCACAAACCACAGCTAAAAAGCAGAAAGTGCAAGAAGTTACTCAGTAGAAGATACCTTTGTGTTTCACTCAGGACTCTCCAATCTTGGCAACTTTAAGACTTGTGAACTTCAGCTCCCAGAATTCCTCAGTGAGAATTCCCCCAGCCTGCCATGGGAGTTGAAGTCCACAAGTCTTAAAGTTGCCAAGTTTGGAGAGCCCTGGTTTAAGTTGATACTGCAGTGTTATAATAATATGTTTTTACACGTTTAATGGACATCAGTTGGAGATATCTATGAGAGCAAATTACTTATAACTTTTTCTTAAATTCAGAAGAGGTGTTTGTTACTGAAATATTTACTTAATAGGGAAGCATTTCCTCTTCTATCTCCTTTAGTAGTAGGCCATACTGAGGTTTGGGACTTTCCATATTTTCTGTTGTCCTGAGATGACCCAAGAGTTCATTGCACTCTTCCCCATTTCATTCTATTTTCAAAGTATTAGTAGTGTTGATCTGTGAGCATTTTCCTCTTTCAAATATATGGAGATGGGTTTCTGTACCAGTCTCCCTTCCTTCACAGACTCCCAACACTATGCCTATGCAATGGAAGCATAAATATCATATTTGTCTGCGAATCTGTAAAGCAGATAAACCTTTCACATGGCAGCTGAGAGATCCATCATGCGATTCCAGCGGGAAAGGGAGCTGCTTTAAAGAGCAGCAGACAGATACTCAGTTCATACTCATGTATGTTCGAAAGCCCTTTAAAAAATAAATAAAATCCAAGGTACTGCACAGGGCTAATAAGGATATAAATGCACAGATCCTTTGTGATGTCCTGCCGTTGTAAAAAAGATTCAGAGAAAACAGTGCTGCAGGTTGTTGGAAAAGCCGCTTACAGAATGTGTAAATCGAAGATCTTACGATAACCAGTTTATTCAAATATTTATACATCCTAATAATATCAGGAGGTATTAAACTGCAGTTTTTCCATGGATTAGAGTGGGGCAGAAAATATAGCTGCCTGTGTTATGTGTCAGCAGTCCTTCCTCCTTTCAGACAGATAAACATAGATTCTAACTGATTTTGAATGCACTGTTCTTAGTTATTCACTATTGATGTATTTGTGATTTTTAAGGATTATATAAATTTATATAAAGTGTCTCTCCCATTTTTTTATGCAGCTGATTATAGAAACTGAAAAGTGCAACATTTCTATGAAGTTAACTTCATCTGAAGATGTGCATGAAGTGTTGGCACATATTGGAACATGCCTTAGGAGAATATTCCCTGGTCTATCTCCAGTGTAGGTACTTCTTGGTATAAATGCTTAGCAAAATAGACTCCATCTCTCTTTTTCTCTTACTTGTTGTATTTGGGTGTAACAGTGATGCTGATTTGTTTTCTCCTCATTTCTAAATACTTTTTTGAGAATATTTATTAAATTTATCCAAAGGAGATAGAATGGGGTGAGTTTCTATAGATTTTGTATCAACCCAGTAGCCTGTGGACAACGTAGAGCAAGTTGCTCTTTGGTATAATATACCAGATATGTTGGCTCAAACCACTTAAAAACGGTAGAAAAGAAAGGCTATGCAGCATTTTAGATTCAAATAGAAAAAGGTATTTTCTAGTATGGAAGGGCACTTGTGTAATATCTGTTGACTATTTTTTAAAGCAACTGCATCTTTTCCCAGAATTGTATTGTTGTCCTCCATCAGTGCAACATTTTTTCAGGGAAAAATGGTATTTGCTTTAAAGAAGTAGTGGCAAGTACTATGTACACTATGTACAATTCAAAGCAATCTTTTCCTTTCAAATCCAAAGCACTGCACAATCCTTATGAAAACTTAATAGACTTAATATTGGGAGTGGGAGATAATATCTATCCAGGGAACAACTGCCATTTTCCAGTTATCCAGCTATTATAGTTGCTGCTGTTTTGCAGGATATCAGTACAATACCTTCTTCGGCAGCTTCTGGCAGTGATTTTAAGAGTTTTGAAAGAGTTTAGATATTTTGAGTTTTCAAAAATATCAGTGCCGTTTCAGTGAAGATTTTAAGAATTCATTATATGTAATCTTAATTACTAGATGTTTCATTTTATCATAGCCAGAAAATAAAACATGTCAAAAAGCTTTTTTTTAAAATCAGATGATTCTTTTTTAAAGCATCAGATGTATAAAGTATGACAATTGCAAATGTTACAGAGAAGAGATCACAGAGATTGCAAAGTAGCTTTGCAGACTGCTTTGAGATTTATAAGGATAAAATATATAGGGTTCAGTTAGTTCTTAAATGTAACAGAATTTTGATATTTATGATAGCTAAGGGATAATTCCTTCAAATTTGAGATGTGCGACAGAATCCCAATGGAAACTTGCAGTTCAAGTACATAAGTATGAAATAGCAAACTACATTTTGATGAGTTCTAATTCATGTGTGCATTTGCTTCTGGCTTCTAGGAGAATAATGAAGAAAGTAATTATGGAGCCCCCAGACAGGCTGGCTAATCTGCAGACTCTATGGGACAGTCAAACTGTAGGAGAATTAGGCCCATGTGGTGAGTGTGTGTGCTTTTTCAGCTGAAATATGGAGATTCTGGCATCACCAGTACATGGAAGCTTAATTCTATTCCTGATGTAGAGTTTTCTTTTGGAGAAAAATATAAATAGTCCTAAGGTGTAGTTAGAATGAAGAGCCATTTTGAGCAGTGTGGGAAGATGCTATTTTTATGCCGTATCCTGCCTTCCTGTATATTATAGAGGAATGTGCTGTAGGTTCAGTTAGTTGCATATTGTGCTTGAGGATAGTGTGTGTACGTGCCAAAGAGAGAGATAAAATCAGCTTACCATCAGGATATGTGTATCAGCTTTTAAGAATTATCTCCCACAGTGATAAATGGTTAGTGGTCTTTTTTGTTTGTTTTTAGGTGGTTTTTCTCAAATGTATGCATGCGTTTGTGACTGGCTGGGCTCTCCATATAGGGAAGAAGTGCAGTGGGTAAGTATAGAAATAAGATTGGGGAAGCTTACTTGTAGCTACTGAGGCAAAAAGAAACAAAAAAGGCCATAACTAGAGCCTATCAATTATATAAGCAATTTGGGCTAAGAAATTAAATAGTTTTTTCTCTAAAACGTATTACGTTCTTTTTTATCTAACTAGGATGTTGATACCATTTATCTGACTCAAGATACCAGGGAATTAAATTTGCAAGACTTTAGCCATCTTGACCACAGGTAAATACTAAGATCCTGAATAAATGAAAGTATATGTTAGTCATCTAATGTGAAGATTATCTGTCCAGTAATAATCTTTTGATCTCATTGGATACTAAAGAAGAACCTTTTGTTCAGCAGGATTCTAACAGCTGTGAAGGGCTCATCTTGCTCTGGGTTTTCATTACTTTGCAATTACGAGATGAGATATACATGAATAGAAAATACTTTCATTCATACATTGGGTGAAGCAGTGTTCCTTCTCATTGCAGCCCTTCATACTTTACGGAATGCAGTTTTATAAAGAGGGGTGTGTGGAGTTGCTCCTTGATTCAAATAGCTGACTTAAACAAGAGCTTAAAAGCCTCCACTGTGGATTCTGACTACCTTTACAAATTGTGAACTATTGATTCATATGTAAAATACCGTTTAAGTATATGTATTTTATCAGTCAGAAATAATATTGTAATAGAAAGAGGCTCATTGAAATCAAATACTTAAAATTGTATTGGAAATGAGTTGGAACTCCCTGAGATTTTCACATAATCAGAAAAATAGCTTCTTGTTCAAAGGAGCTAGTGAAATGTTAAAACATATTATAGTCAATTAGTGACTGCCTTGTTTAATAACCATTTGCACTTAACAATGGTGATGAAAAAGTACTTCGAAACCAATCCTTGCTTTGCTTGGTCAGCATAGAAACATTTAACCTATGTTAAATGTTCATTCTAATTGAATGAAGAACTTATAAAAGGAACAGTTTATCAGATTAAAATGCTGTATATGAGATTAAATGAAATTTTAAAATACATTGTAATTTGGTTGCTGTAATCTTAAGTAGGCATTTATTTTGGCGAAGAATGAAATGTCGAAACTCAGGTCATCTTATGGTTCAGGAGTTAATGCAAGAGAAAAATAATAATAATAAAAAGTTCCTACAACCTCCCAAATCATTACTGTCTAGAAATTTTTGTTTCAATGTATTTTTTTTTTCTTTACTTAGAGATTTAATACCAATAGTTGCTGCCCTGGAATACAATCAGTGGTTTACAAAGCTTTCCTCTAAGGATCTAAAGTTAGTAAGTATTAGGATGCAGAATGACCGTATCTTGATTGTTTGGGGGAAACATGTTATGTAGAATATATAATTATATTAGAAGAGTAGTTGTTTAAGTCTTCTGACATTTCATGGCATGATAGACGGGGTGGACAATTAACTATCCCAAGTGGTCATATGAGAAACTAGGACTCTTGTGGAGGGCGGAACCAGTGTAATCTGATTTGATGTTCTCAAACTCTGTTACTTCAACTCTTCAGGTAGCTTCAGGCAAGGGGCGAGTGCTTTCCTCCCCTCGCCCTTCCACAGCCATGAAATAGCACATGAACTGGACCCAACTCGGCTTTTTCTCCTGACCCCTGCAGCGCATTTAATTTCATTTGATTTCTAATTTCTGATTAACTTCATGCAGGCTGGACAGAGAGAGCCAAAAGCTGGATGTGGCCTGCAGGCAATAAAATACTCAGGTCTGTGATAGACGCCATTGCACTAGGATTATCTGTCAGAAAACTGCTTCTTTTAGTTCTTCTAAAGCAGGGGTGTAAAACTGGCGTCCTGCAGGCCGGATGCATCATGCACAAGCCACGCCCACCCTATCTCCACAAAGGGAAAAAATGTCGTGATACATCACATGAGAGCAACGTGATGCTGCGAGTTTGACACCCGTGTTCTAAACCTATTCTTGTATCATTAAATAGTATCTAGCTACTGTGTCTTTTATTGGCCCCTTTTTTCCCAAGGATCACAATCAATGGCAGTTGCTTTTTATTATTTGTACTGAGTATTTTAGCTTAAGTTTTGTTATTAATAAAAGTGAGCAGTCTGCTTTACTTTATCTATTAATATAAATATACTGATGTTACACACAAACTGGCAAATGACTCTACTCAGTGATTTCATGTAGACATTGAATAGTAGGGGAGAGAACTGAGACTGAGAAATATCATTTTTGTTTGCTTATTGTATTTTGAGACATTTTTAAAGATGCCCAAAAAAATCGATTCAGAGTTCTTAAACACTATAGTCCTAATAAAAAGAAAAAAATGTAAGCAGATCTATTTAAGAAATATTTCAGCTGCAATTAAATTAACTAAGTTGTGCAAACATTACTGATAAACATTTAATCTTATCAAATATTTCAGAGGATGAAGTGGAATATTCCTTGCTTAAACAGTCTGGAAATCACACAACCCTTCAAAAGGAAATTGGCCTTCTAGTCTAGGAAAATTCAAAATATATATATATGTTCAAAAAAACAAGTTATACCAAAGCATACTGTTGTTTAAGATGTCACTGAAATGTTTATAGTGAACTTATTTTGTTTAGACGGAGCTAACAGTTATATCTTACAAGTATGTGTGCATATTTAAAATGGAGTGAACAGAATCAGCAGAATAATTTGTATTTTGATCCGAACTCTTATAGTAGGATTCCTCAAGCCACTACCCACATATATTATATAACTTTGTAACACTGGAAAACAAGTATTCCAGTTTCTGTATTATTTTAATTATTTGGCATTCTTAGAAGCTATAGGAGTAGTTCAGAAAACATTTTGTGCAGGTTTCTGCCTGCATTTTATTCATTTTTAATTTTGGATAGGGCACTTTTATATAGATAATAGCATAAAGTTGGAGAATATTTGCAGAAGGTTAAGTTTTAATAAACTTTAGATGCATTATGGACTACATAGTCCAAAATCAAACTAAAGGAATAGAAGACTAAATACATTAAAAATACATCTGAGCTTATATTTATAAACAGTATATCAGTAAGTTTACTGAGCTCTTCATTAACTTGCCAACATTTCTTGCTATTAAGCTGTTCTAGAAAAAAATATGTGTGATATTTTTACCTCATGGGCTACATCATTGCTGACAAAACCTGGTTCTTTGTGGTGTAGTAGGGGGCACCAAATTGAATTTGTAGAGTTTTGTGACTAGATTACTGCATGAACTCGAATGAATTCATTGTCTGTAATTATCTGTAATTCATGCTCTGCACCACTGTTAAGACTTTTTATATTATTCAGTTACAAAAAGAAGTACCACTTCACCAGCCTCTCAACTTCTTGTATTGCTAATACATTTCCTTTGGTTCTTAATATTGCATCATTATTCTCATGACAGTCCACTGATGTTTGTGAGCAGATCCTAAGAGTTGTGAGCAGATCCAGTAGATTGGAAGAGGTAGTACTAGAGAATGCTGGTCTTAGGACGTAAGTCATTCTTTTTAATTAACCAACACTAACATTTTTAATAAAGCCCAATAACATCAGAGGAAGTTGCAAGTCTGAAGCTGCAGTGTTGTATTATATTTATTGGGGATTAACAACATTAAACTGAGTTGGCATATTTACCTATTGCAGTTATTTCCAGCCAGAGTTTTATTGTGGACAGCTTTGTTACAATTGCAAAATATCTATTTGAGGTTTATTTTCCAGGAGTCATAGTATGCAAATGTGACATTAGTATAACTACTTGTTACAGTTTTGTGGGTTACCCTTTTTGGTTTATTCATACTAGAAATGTATATAGGATTTGGCCTTTTAGAAAATAAATTTCTAATAGAATGACTTACCCTTATGCCACTTGGGGTTAGTAGGGAGGAGCCATTATATATATTCATAAAGAAGAATATTTGTAGCTCAGGATTGAAATGAGGGGTCCTTGGTGCTTAGTTTGGATAATGAAATCTGCAAGAAAACAACTAAGCTCAGAGAGCACCAAGGGACACCCCCCCAATGACTATCCATAACTTAAACAATTTTTGATAGCAGCTGCGCTGTGTGATTGTATTTAGGAAGGCTTATTTCTAAGTAATTATACAAAATATACAAAATCAAGATTATATCGTAATTATTAAATGTCTTTGCAACATAGCTTAAAAATATACAACATTCATATAAGTGCATATGTCTATAAATGAGATTAGCAATCTTAAAAAAAATTAATGGACAAAGGCAACCTAGGCCAAGTGAGCTACTCCTTTGGAGAATCCCTCTGATGTTGGGCAACTTTGCTGATATGTATGAATATATTTTTATTTGCCATTAGGCAGCATAGATAAAATAAAAATACCATGTCTGTTTTGAATCACTTAATAATGTGTATTAGAGGTATGCAATGATTTGGCTCTAGAAAGATGTTTTTAGAGTAATGGTGATAGGTGAAGATAGCATCTGGCTGCAAGTCTTCAAAACAGCCGTGTTTGTACTGGAATCACATGAAATATTGTGTGCAAATTATTTCCAAATTGCTGTATAATTCTTATGTTTATTACCTCATCAAAAATAGTAGAAAACGGGATATTACAAGTAGATATGGCATCTTTCCTGCCCAATGTACACTTGTTTCTCTGCATACCTAATATAGCATCCCATATATAAATCAATTGCTGCAACTAACACAATATATGTGCAAAATGTCATATTCTAAATAGGCCCCTTAATTCAGTGTAACGTATAACCATTAAACTCATTAAAATGGTATAATGCAAAATAAAGTACATTTTTAATGGTTTTCTTTGTTTCTTAGAGATTTTGCACAGAAGCTGGCCAATGCTCTATCTCACAATCCCAGCTCAGGACTTCACACAATTAATCTTGCTAACAACCCTCTAGAGGACAGAGGTACTGTAACACTTTCCTTTTCCGCTCATAATACAGGCCCAATAAGAGGATTAGTATATTTCTTTCAGGTTTTCTTGAAAGCAAACAATATTATGGATTCTATAACTACATTGTAAATACCTACAATTGTTAGTGAAGAACTTTTTCTCTTTCATATATCTATAATCGCTTATGTTAGTTTGTTGACAGATGATGCTTAATAACTAGATGGGACATAAATATCCATGGGAATAGAGGGACCGTATCACAACATACATAATAAAATGTATGTTGTGATACAGTCTCCAATCCTTACATGGCAGCTTTATATACAGTTTATATATATACATTTTACTTGTACACAATCCAGAATCCCGCTGTGAGGGAGATGAGCAGTTTCTAAATTTCATAAATAAAATAAATAAAACTAAATAAAGTAAAAAGTAATTATTCTGCAAATATGTTTTCACTTTTGATATGGGCCTCATTTTTATTCTTTTACAGGAGTGTCTTCATTAAGTATTCAGTTTGCCAAACTACCAAAGGGGCTGATGCATTTAAATTTATCTAAAACCTCATTATCACCTAAAGGTATATAACAATTGGCTTAATTATAATGAAATATATTTCTTTTTAAGCTTTATTATCTGAATATTTATTCATTTTATAGTTTTCCAAGGGTAAGATAAATAATAAGCTTGAACAATGTCCTGCATCAAATAACTGTTTGTCTGTAGCAGGCAAAATTAGCTGCAATGCATTTTCACCATTGGATTCCTTCTACTTGATATGCTTGACCAGTGGGCATGTTGTATAATCTTAATATCAGTTGCAGAATTTTAATAAACAAGTCCATAACAATTTGCTTCTTCCGTAGCAGTAATAACTTGATTGGATTCATGGTGACTTCAGCACCTAAAGAGGCTCCAATTGCTCCGACTCTTTGCCATTTCCAACACCTGGCTAGAGTGAACTCACTACATACACCAGGACAGTGCACACTAAATTTCTCATCATAGTAACACCACCAGATCCTCTAATCTCTGGCAGGCCATCTCTACCAAGCTGTGATCTCAAGCGGTTAACCAAGGATGCATGATTACTCAGGTCACTTCATCTTGAGAAGTTTTCCAGTCTGCTTCACTGATTCTTTCTCCACAAGATTTAACACTGCTGACTGGCCCAGTAAAGCTAGACTTTCCACTTCTAGTCATCTGTTCCATACACATGATATTCAACTCTACGTTAAACAGAGAAAATGTGAGCAACTCTTCTGTATCTCACAGACATTTTTCTTCAGGATCCTTTTTGTCTGTCCTCTCAAGTTCAGTTTATTTTTATTACATCCTGAACAGCACAATTATACCTTTCCCAAAGGGCTCAAAATGGTCAGTTTCTTTTTGCACATCATTATGACACAATAAGTATCCTGTATTATTTGATTTTATTGCTATCCAGCTTTTTTGTCTCGTCTAATTTTCTTGGTCCACAAGGTCCAAGAGACACCTATATCTCTCCACCCCCCTCCATAATAAACAGAAGTTCAATAGTATCAAGCTCCCAGGCAGTCCCATACCTGTATGTCACTCCATCTCAAGCCTCCTCCAGTAGCTCCTCCCAAAGAACCCCCTTTGACTATCCACATTTTGACTTAATTATAGTCTCCTCATGCACCAGATAGAGTCTTGCTAATGGCTTGTATACAGGACAAGAATTTTTATGTGAGGCATTATAATTTGAAAGACAAAGTTTTAGATGATGATTGCTCTGTATCTGACGCCCCTCATTGTCCTTCCCCTAATACAGAAGTAGGCAATCAGTCCACTTTTCAACTTCAGAAGATATCTGTAATGAAATATATAATATGGTCTGTTTGGAAGTTACACCATCTGACCCACCAGTTTAGGATCTTTTCTTTGAATTTGTCCATGCCAGTACATTGATGAAACTATCTTTTGCATTTCCCATTTTCAAATTCCAAAGAAGGCTGTTTCTCTTTCATCACCTTCTTCCAAATTCTACTGCAGTGTGTTGTGGCTGAAGCATTACCATAATACAGGTACTCCTCGACTTACAGCTGTAATGGAGGCTTCCCATTAGTGTCACAAGTTGTGATAGTCATGAAGTGGGACATCACATGACTGGACCTGTTCATAAAAACAAATGCTGTAGTTGTTAAATGAATGTCACGTTCGTTAAATGAACCCATTGTTCACTATGGGGCTTTTTTTTTGCCAAAAACTGGAAATAAATGCATAAATCAGAGTTGTGACTGGGCTGCTGCAAACAGCCATAAATGCATCACTGTGGGAATGGGGGGATGGCCATCAAAACTTCAGAACTGAGTAATAAGTAGCCCTGGAATGATCCGTCATAGTGTTAAATGGTCGCTGAGAAACCAGTTGTAAGTTATGGACTACCTGTACGAATAAGAAAGACAAGAAATTGGGAGGCAATCATAAAACATACTACAGTGGCCTGGATTTCAGTTGTGCTAACTAACATTGTCTCACTTTTTAAAAAATTTTTATAGGAAGAATCAGCTAATTTATTTTCTCAAGCACTTGAGAATAACAGGACAAATTTGTTAAGATCTTTTTAAGCTGAAACCACACATGTAGCCAAGCATTAAATAAGCACTGTTATTTACATGTAGGTGACTTAGCTCACAAATGGGTCCATCTGCTGCTCTATTCAGTATTCCCCAGACAGTTATGCTGGAGGCATGCCTTTTAAGTTCCTTCCACCTGAATGCTGTGTGATCTTAGCAACATTTTTGAGACGAGCAACATTTGCTAAGCTACCCATTGTCACGGCTGTTTGTCTTTGATTAATTTCAGATCCGAGTGGTAGGGTAGCATAATTATCTTCGCTGTAGTCCTAGTTGTCTACTTCTAGTCTGGTAACTGAAAAATGACTTAAGTGTATGAATCACACAGACCATTTTGACTATAATTCTGGTTCTTTGAATTGGTATTTGTAAATTCAGAATATTTACTTTTTCACGCTACATTATTTATGCTTCCTCTAAAACCATTACTCTGATCATTCCCAGTAGTTTAATGGACATGGGTGCAAGAGGATTCATAAATTCATTGATGACTTTTCAGAGACTCAAAGTTACAAGTTAGTGACCATTATTATAAATTAAGATTACCACGGAATCTTGCTTGTCTTCTTTTTTCATCTAAGTTTTTTTCTAACTTGCAACATCTTTATATCCATATCAAATTATCCAGACAGACCTCTTCTGTAAAATATTTAATGATTTGTCATATAATAACGTCATATATTGATCTGTTTCATTTGAACCAATCTATTCAATAAACCATTGTTAAGTAGACAAACCTTAATGTAACATGTAAAAACAGTTAATGAACCATATGATTAGTTCTCTCTGCTAAATAACCTTCTCGGTTTTATTCTTATGGATTTTTCCTACTCATCAATTTTGTTTGGTAACCTTTAGCCTGGATGCCTAATGGCACTTGGACTAGCTCAGTTCAGTAGCTAGACGTTATTCCTGTTGTAATTAATCCTGAATAATTACAGTCTTCACATTGTCCTCTAATTATTGTTTGCCAACTCCATTTATGATTCGCACATACTTTGAAGATCAGTTGATATTAATACAGGTAGTCCTTGACTTGCAACAGCTCATTTAGTGACCATTCAAAATTACAACGGTGCTGGAAAAAGAGACTTATGACTGTTTTTCACACTTACAACATTTCAGCATCCTTGTAGTCACGTAATCAACTTTCAGATGCTTGGCAACTGATTCATATTTATGATGGTTGCAGTGCCCTGGGGTCATGTGATCCCCTTTTGCGACCTTCTGACGAACAACGTCAGTGGGAAAGTGGGATTCACTTAACAACCATGTTACTAACTTAACAACTGCAGTGATTCACTTAACAATTGTGGCAAGCAAAGTTGTAAAATGGAGCAAAACTCACTTAACAAATGTTTTACTTAGCAACAGAAATTTTGGTTGTGAGGACTACCTATATTTGTACTTAAGTGAGATTTAAAGGGAATGATTATACAGAAAATATTCCTTCTTTTCAAAGCACTGTTAAAATAGTCCTGTGGGAAGCAGCTACACTTTGCTTGCTGAAACAAATACAAAGTACAATTTGTTTCTGTTAAGGTACAACGATATCATTTTCCTTCTGTGGGAGATTGGGTATTATATTATTTCACAAAATTTTGGAGCCTCCTCCAGGATAGCTTTACTAATATAGATTTTTTTATGTTAATATTCTTTTGATGAGGTACAGAACAACAAAAAAACAGTTTGGAAACTATACTTGCAGGAAATACACTAATTCATTACTGGACAAAGAAGCAATTTTGGTCATTTTGTTACAGGGGTGAACAGCCTTTCACAGTCACTGAGTGCCAACCAGCTGTTAGCTACCACTCTCACCCACCTTGATCTCTCAGGAAATATTCTTCGAGGTGACGATCTTTCAGTAGGTGTTCTAATCTAATTTTTTATATAACAAGACTTTTTCCATATAATTTTTGTAATAGTTGTAGTGAAATTACAGCTTCCAGAATTTCTACCAAGAATGGACATTTCAAGTTTAATAAAGTGCTCTATTTTTGGTGAAGGACATAGTAAAATGCATGCTAGCCAGGAAAATTTTTTGTTGTTGTAGATGCAAATAAATGGCACTCTTGTTTGCTTTTGCAAATCTTTGGCTTTAAATGATAGGGGAGTGTTATGCTATTTGACAGAAGGACGGAGGATACAGTATGATAATACAGTTATTTCTCTTTTTTTTCTTTCATTATTGATTTAGTAAAAAATACAAGGCAAAAAATGAAAAAGAAAAAAGAAAGGTGGATAATATTTTAATATAATAAAATAAAATATTAATAAAATTTTATTTTAATGAAAAATCATTGTTAGCTTAAAATGAAGGTGGATGGATTATTTAACATCAAGGTTGTTGGTCTTCCAAAATAAGCCATGTGGTAATGTCTGTATGCTAAAAAAAATAAGTTATTTATCTACTGTTTTGAGTACATGGAGTTAAGATAGAAGTACATTAAATAAAAAAGCTAAACTTATTTCTTTCTCTTTCACACATCTAGTCCCTGTGTAATTTTTTGGCTCAGCCAAATGCCATAATTCATCTGGATTTATCAAATACAGAGTGTGCATTAGACATGGTAACATTTATTAAATTTATTATAGAGAATCCCCACTTTTATAATCCCCACTGTTTTATGTACATGCTTACTATTTTATTCCTTTCCGATTTAGATGTTTGGAGCACTTCTTCATGGCTGCCTTCAACATCTTGCCATCCTAAATCTGTCAAGGACAGTTTTTTCACACAGGTCAGCATTCAAAATATTATGCTTCAGCATGAACTTGGTGCACTACGTGGAGTTCTTAGCGCTGTCTCAGTTTGATTATTTTCTTGTGGATGTTTCTTTACCAAACTAGGTAACTTCATCAGTGCTATGAACAACACTGATAACGTTACCTAGTTGAGATTCATCAACTTGAATCTTTTCAAACATATTAATTTCCTACATTGATGTGGCAGGCATGTGAAGCACCCAAAAGCTATGTGAAGTTGTGGTTTAAGTTTCTTTTCAGTTCATTCATCCAACTATGATCATTGATCCAGGTAAGAGCCGTGGTGGCGCAGTGGTTAGAATGCAGTACTGCAGGCTACTTCTGCTGACTGCCAGCTGCCTGCAGTTCGGCAGTTCAAATCTCAGCAGGCTCAAGGTGGACTCAGCCTTCCATCCTTCTGAGGTCAGTAAAATGAGGACCCAGATTGTTGGGGGCAATATACTGACTGTGTAAACTGCTTAGAGAGGGCTGTAAAGCACTGTGAAGCGGTATTTAAGTCTAAGTGCTATTGCTATTTAAAGTGCTTAATGAATGTTATTCAAATATCATATAAAATATACATAGCTTTTTAATTTCTCTTATGTATAATTACTATACAACTGTGGATTCTTATGCCAGTTTTGAAGATCTTTTGAATTTATTGGAATATGACCTGGGTTTTTTTAATCTTATCTTTTTCAAAGAAAGAGCAAGGAGATTCCCCCATCCTTCAAGCAATTTTTCAGTAGTTCACTTGCTTTAATGCAAATCAACCTTTCAGGAACTAAACTTGCACCTGAGCCTCTAAAGTAAGTAAGCATTTTTTCTTTCAAGACCTTCTTTTATTTCATTGGGAAAATGTTTTATGAAAACCTTACTGTGGTTAGGAAAATGACCCATATATTTTGTGAGTTTGAGAATAGCTATTTGGCTCTCACATGGATTAAATGTCAGAAGTGAAATATTCAGTATGAATTTGCTTTGACTTGATTTTCGATGTCCAGTCTTCACTTATGTGTAGAAGAAACGGTTAAGATCTAAGCAGTCCTATATCTAGACTTGAATATGACAACTTAATGCATTATACCATTTGTGTAGAAAAAAAATATTTAATTCAGATTGAAAAAACCCTATGGGATACTTTACAGCATGGGTGTCCAATCTTTTTGCTTGCCTGGGCTCCATTGAGCGAAGAGAAATTGTCTTGGGCTGCATATAAAATATATAATATATTTAATGTATACAAATCACATAATGTTAAAAATTTACGATCTTGTAGGGCCACATTACTAGTGGGTTGACATCGCTATGGGTTGACATGCCTACTTTACAGGGTTGTTTGTTCTTTGATTTTTGTTTTATGAATTATAAAATATAGCAATTTTTCCATCTTATATTCCAAGTTGCTTATTTTTTTGGCTTTATTTAGAAGATTAGAGACTTTGCAGAATGATGTTTTCATGGCATTTGTTTGTATGTCGACATGTGAGACTTTGTTTAGTATGTTCCTCAATTTTCAAACCATAAAATAAAGAAAACTCAGGTGCAGAGTGAAACTGGAGGTCCTGTGCATTTGAACCTCTAGCTCTCCATAGCATGGTTTATCCTGAAAAAGCATAATTTATCTAGCATATCCTTTTCAGAGTCCAAATAAGGGATAATATACGAAATGACTATATTCTTAAAGAACAGCAATATAATTGAAATGACTTTTCTGATTTGCTGATTCAGTAAACTTTATAGCGATATTCCATATAATTTAAATTTATTTTTCAGAGCTCTCTTACTTGGTCTTGCTTGCAATCAAAATTTGAAGGAGGTGTTTCTAGATCTGAGTAACTGTGAGGTAGGAAACATTTGCAAATGGCATCCATGTCAAAATAATACTGCCCTCCTTAGATATATGATCCTTATACTTTGTACATGTCATCATGCTTAAAAAGTAGCCTTTAAAAGTACATTGAATTTGCAAAACCTGAATGTCTTTGATGCAAGCGCGTGCATGAACAGCAACAAGACATGGCACTCTCTTCTGGAATAGGAAAGATTCAGATGGAAAAATTGATTCCACATGTAAGTCTGCACTAAAAAAATAATTAGGTGTTTAGAAGCTCATGGGCAAAACTAAAAAAAGTTCTCTGTTTGTTTGAAATTAAAATCTTTCTTGCAGTTATTGGCCAACATATTGTTATCTTTCTTGTATTCTTAAGTGTAAGATCTCATTAGGCTATTCTGAAACCTTACTTTTTATCACAGACGCAGTTAGTGTTTTCAGATAAAACGGCAAAATACACTTATTTATTGATATGAATCCATTCCTTATCGAGGATTGCATATCAAACAGAAAGCACAGCAACTCAGACTTCTTTGTCCAGACTCTCAGGATTTCATCACTGAAACATGCAAAAAAATCATCTCAAATATATCCAGCAACAAACATCTAGCATACTAACTCTGAACCAAACTTCATTCCTTTGTATACTGTTGATTTTAATATATAAAATATTTTAGTTGCTCAGTGCTAACATTTTTCCTTTCTTTCTTTCTGCTTCCATTAGCTTGGTCACTGTGTAAGTACACATCATGGCTTAACTAGCAGCCTCTTAATTATTTACCCTTAAGCATTGCACTTCCTGCCTATCCATTACATAGTTTTTTTCTTCCATGCCTTTAGCTGATAAAGACTTGGATGCTGATATTTGGCCACAGCATAACAGGTTTAGAATGAAATGGTCAAAAAACAGTTATGGTCAAAAGAATAGTTATGGTCACTGCCAGCTATTTCCTGTGGTGAAACTGGAAAATATACCAGTTTTTAAACTGCCTTTGTCTAGGAATCCCTACTAGGCTGGGATATGCATATGTACAGTTTTATTTATTTAAAAATGACAGGCCTTCATGATTTAATATTCCAAAGTGGAATTAATTTTTTTCAGAAAACATCGTCACAATTCCAAAGAATCTGCAACTTTTGTAGTATTCATTATTAATCTAAATTATGAAAGAGTGACATTTGGGGTTGGTTGTCCTCAATCTTCATCCTATCCTTTCTAGGTAGAAGATAGTATCTTAATCTAACTGTGCATTGGCATCTTATTTAATTTTTTTTTAAAAAATCCCAACCTAATCAGCAGCCCTTAGATTTCCTGTGATCTCTCATTCAAGTACTTACCACATCTAGCCCTGCATAGCTTTTTCAAGATCAGAAAAACAGGAAAGAGCTGGGAAGTTAATGAGTACAATAGTGCTTAAAAGTTCTTGACTTTTCAATAATTCTACATAAAAATAGCCTAAAATGTGATCTGCTTTCCACATACAACACCTAAAAATTGGTAAAGAAAATCCAACTGAACAAATTAATCAGAAACATTGTAATTGTTCATTTATTCAATGAGAAAAATTATACAAGCTAATGTTTGAGTGTGGCAAAAGTAGGTGAACCGTTGCTTTCAGTAACTGCTATAGCCCTCTTTGGCCATAACTGGAACATTGAACTAAACATTTCAATAATTATTGATCCAGCCCGCACACCTACATTACTCCTTACAGAGCACCTTCAGCTCAAATATGTTGGTGGGCTTCCTTGCACAAAGTACCTGCTTTAGGTCCTTCCACAACATTTCTATAGGATTAAGATCAGTACTTTGACTTGCCCATTCTAAAGCATTAACTTTCTCCTTCTTTAACCATTATTTGGAAGTATGATTTGCGTGTTTTGGGTCACTGTCTTGCTGCATGACCCACATTTTCTTGAACTCCAGTTCCTGCCTAGACACCCTGACTTTTTTCTATAGAATTTGCTGGTACAATTCAGAATTCATACATCTTTAATGATGACAAGCTGTCCTGATCCAGAGGCAGCAAAGCAAGCCCAAATCATGAAATTTCCATCACCATGTTTCATAGATGGGGCAAAGTTAATATGCTGGAATGCATTGTTTGCCTTCTGCCAAACATGACACTTTATATTCAAGCCAAAAGTTCTGCTTTGGTCTCATTCATCCACATTCTTCCAATAGCCATCTGGCTTATTCACATGGCCTTTTGCAAACTCTAAACTGGTAGCAATATTCTTTTGGATGAGCAATAACTTTCTCCTTGCAACCCTGCTATGCACACCATGGTTGTTCACAGTTCTTCTGATGGTGGTCTCATGGACACTGATATTTCCTAGTGCAAGAGAGGCCTTTATTTTGTTTAGTGAAATACAGACTTGTACTTGCACTTCAGAGTTTACTGCAATATTGGATGGCTCTGCTTGTTCTCTTTTTCTTGTTTCAATTGACTAAGTGTCAAGTCAGCAGCTTGGTGGCCAAGAGTCATGTAGAGTATAATTAAGTCTTGATTAAAGAGATTGTAAAACCTTGGGAATTGGTATGTAAACACAAACCTGAATGTTGTTTAGATCAGGAGACCATTGGAATATCTGGGAGCTGTGTAGACTTCCACTAAAAAGTATATTACTTAAGAGGTCAATTTTTAATTAGCATTTATAATTTGTAATATATATGCCTTATTAAATGTCAGATTAGTTAAATCACATATTAACAATTAATAGACACATGAACTACTGAAGCATATTTGAAATATTTCAGCCAATTGTTCTATATTGTCTAGCTGCTAAATTATCTAATATTTTCTTTTTTCCTCCAGCTAAGATCAGCTGGTGCACAAGTTTTAGAAGGATGTATAGCAGAAATTCATAACATTGCCAGCCTTGATATTTCAGACAATGGTAAGGCAGAATATTGACAATGATTCAAATACTGTACGGAGAGAAAACTGTTTAAAAAATAAGAATCATACAAACTGATTGTATTGGCATCAAGCAAAATGGTTCTAGTTGATAAAACCTTTTGTAGTTTACAAAATAGTTAAAGAGGTTATCAAAATGCAGGATAATAATAGTGTTGGTGCACTAGTTTAATATAAACTAATTACCATAAATCACAATAGATAGTTTTCAGGCAACATTACTCTGGCTGCTCATGGGACAGTTTAGATACTATATGTATGACATTAAAATTTTCTATTTCCTGTATAAATAAATTGTTAAAAATGTTCTATTTCCTAATAGTTAATATTTTATAATTAAGCATACTATATAAAAGCCTAGTGTAATCCTGTACATCTTAGAAAGAAATGGTATAGAGGTTCAAATCTGTCATCCTGGATCAAGAATCTCACTGAAATCAGTTGGACTCAAATACAGAGAAATTGTACTTCAGCAACTTAATGGCTTCCAACCCTTTTTTCTCTGTTATCTACAGTGTGTCACCAAACAGCTTTACTGTTGGAAAGATCTAATTTTAGTGTGGTTAATTCAAATTCATTTGGAAAAAGGTGCTCCATGGAAACATTATTTTAATTTTATATTTCAATCTAATTCTTAACAGGCCTGGAGTCTGATCTTTCAACACTTATAATCTGGCTTAGTAAAAATAGATCAATAAGACACTTGGCATTGGGCAAAAATTTTAACAACATGAAATCCAAGTAAGATTTTTATTTTTTTCATATTTTTTTGAAAAAATAAAAAATATAAGACAAGTAAACAATTTCATTTTTTTCTCTTGCTTGCTGCCTTCTTCAGAAATCTGTCTCCTGTACTTGATAATTTAGTACAGATGATCCAAGATGAAGATTCAGTAAGTATTTTTATTATTTAATGTCACCTAAGGAATCAGCATATCACTGAGTTTTATTAAACTATCATGTGAAAATATTGCTCATATAAATTTACCATTTCAAATTTATATAAAAAATAGGAACTCAGCTGTTCTAAAAGGTATTATTTTAACATTTAAATTTTTAAATGAAAAATTTTACATAAAATTTCACTTTATGTAGCATAACAGTTTTTGAAGTTTTATAGAAAATAATGTTTAAATATTCCTGTCCTTTCTTTTAAATTGCAACATCAACCAACACTTTATTTTCTGGTTTTGTTTATTTGTTGTTATTAAATGGTATTACTTGCCTGATCTGTGACAATAATTTTGTTACTTGATCCCTGATTGCTGATAATCAAGATACTTGTCAGTCAAGATTTAGTTTATGGTAAAATTGATTTGAGCCAATGCAGATGAGGACGATTGCAAATTCAGGTGTGGAATGTCCAGAAAAGCTGGAGTGTTTACTTTCATGCATTTTCAAAGCAAAGATAAAGAGATCTTTAGAAACTGAGAGTGTCCTTTAAACTGAAATAATATTTTTATAAAAGTAAAAATAATAAATTTCATCTATTCCAGGAATAGTTTGTATGTTTTGTAACTATTCCCTAATAAAATATATTGAATGAAAACAGTTTATTTCTTAATAAATGTGCATTGAAAAAGTTCCCCAAGTATTGAAGTACCTGGAAATTATCACAACTAAAAATGGACATATTTATTTATTTATTTATGAAATTTATTTTCTGCCCATCTCATATCCAACGACTTTGGGCAGTTTACGGCATAAAAAACATTAATCATTAAAAACCGTTACAATCAACTATCATAGAACACAGCGGATAAAATCATTAACAAATAAAATCATTGACACCAAATGTGAAAGGAGGGAGCAGGACACCTGGATGGGATGGGGAGGTTGATTTGCTTAGAAAACAATAAACGATAAAGGCAGTTAAAAGCCTCATTGTACAAATTTGTATTTTTTATAATCTTCATGTTACTGTACAGTTTAGAGTTTCATCATCTTCACATAACTACAGTAGAGAGTTTGAGGGATTTAATTCTAATTTTCTCTGACATAGATACTGCTTGGTACCCATTAACTGCGACATACAATCTT
This sequence comes from Oxyrhabdium leporinum, assembly GCA_032468155.1. NCBI lineage: Eukaryota > Metazoa > Chordata > Lepidosauria > Squamata > Cyclocoridae > Oxyrhabdium > Oxyrhabdium leporinum. The sequence goes on along the minus strand of JANHFL010001578.1, from coordinate 196,340 downwards.
AAATAAACTAAAAGCTTATTGAATGTGAACTAGAGCTGTCTTGTGAAGAGCCTTTAAAGATTTGATATGATTATTATTAGGTAGATGTAATCCAAACGTGGAGTCCATTCATTCTGAAAGCGACATTTTTCCTCCAGCCATTTTTCCTCCAGCTTCATCTATATAAGTGATATCTGTGTTGATTTGGTAATTTCTTTAAGCAGTAATATTCCTAACCGAAACAATATGTTTATTTAGATGTGAAACAGCCATTTTTAATCTGTAGCACTCTTCTCTAATTTATCAAATCAGTACAATAAGAATATGTTCAACTCGAGGATTACCTGTACACTTTCCATAATGAGGGTGAAGTCTACATTTTCTACCGATGTTTTTTAAATGTGCTTCGCCATGTACAGTAAACACGTTCTGCTGAGCTCATTGAAAGAGGAACCTCTTATTACTTTATTTTGGAAGCATCTTAGTTAAACTGCTACCATTCCCAAATACCATAGCAATCTGAAGCTAATCCTTTCTAAATTATGTACAAAGAATCACTTAGAGATTAGGCAAATGAATGTTGCTGTCATTTAAATAAAATGTTTGCATTTCTGCATCAAGTATAGGCAAAGTTAGTTTTTAATAACTGACTTAAAGGTTGCATGGAGACAGCAGGAGGTAGTAATCATTCTTTAAACTACCAAAAATACCTGCAATAATCCTGTTTTATTTTTTAATTAGGTGCCGATTCATTTGTATCATTATAGCATGTGATGTTGGGGGAAAAGGCACCCCTCTTTATTAGTGTTGCACTTTTCAGTATTTGCACTGGATTTTTAGACATTTGTTATTATGCAATAAGCAGTGTGTCCTGCCACATTTAGAACGCATCTAGATAACCAGTCTAGTTAAATATATCAGCATAATTTTTAAATTTGCTTTGTCTTCATAGCTCATTTCTATTCTGCCTCTAATGAGGAAGTTAGTGGTAATGTCATAACAGATTAAGATGTAGTGATTGCTAGATTTCCGTGACAGTGGAAAAACACCTTCCAATTGCTCATGGACTGGAGTTACAGCTGGGGAGGACACAGTTTTTGATAGATACCTAAAGCAGTGTCAGGACCGTTAAATATAAGTAATGTTCTTGCAATTTTGGTGCAATCTGCCTGTCAAACCTGTGTAGAAAAAAAAAAGTGCATCAGGCAGGTCGCTGTAGAGAGGTACTGTGTATTTCTTGTAGCCATGGTACAGCTTTATCAGAGGACCTTTATTCATTTGTCGTATCTGTGAGGCAACAAATGCCCTCTCCACTTTCCATAGGGTTTCAGGCAGCAGGTTTGGTCTAGTAGTTAAGGCACTAGGCTAAAAGCTGGAGACTGTGAGTTCTAGTTCGCTTTAGGCCTGGTTGACTTGGGCCAGTCATTCTCTCTCAACCCAACTCACCTCACAGGTGGTTGTGAGGAAAATAGGAGGAGGAAGAGAAGATATGGAGGAGGAAGAGAAGATATGTTCACCAGCTTGAGTTGTTTATAAAAGTAATAAAGGCACGCACAGAGAGAGAGAGAGAGAGAGAGAGAGAGAGAGAGAGAGAGAGAGAGAGGCATATATATATACAAAAAATCAAGAGGTTATTTCCCTGCACATCAACCAGCAGTTGGCAAGTAAGTCACTACAGGATACAGCAATACTAGAAGAAACAATAGTCCAGTGTCTTTCTGAGGCAGCCTTTCTCTCAGGCCTCTGGCAAACATCACTTTAAACAAGTCCTGGTCTACTTCTTTCTCTAGTGATATACAGTTAGATGCTGCTGTGCCTTTTCTCCTATAACAATAACACAAACTAAAATAACCATAGAAGAAAATCAGCAACTAGAGAAGAGGAGGTGGCCTGTAACTGGGTAGATTCCAGCCTTTTAGGAATCAGCTTGGTCGCTGCCAAAACCATGGAAATTTTACTAACAGCAATGCTTGCTTTGGAGAAAAAAGCAGACACTATTAAAACACCAGATTAGAAAAATAAAAGTTACAAGGCCTCAGGCTATGGTTTGGGAATAAGAGGAAGATTGCAGCATTTAAACATGTTTTTTTTTAAAATGGTTAATGAGTTATTTTCAGACCTAAATAAAGAGGAATTATATTTGTTCCTTTTGATCTGTGTTCATTCATTTATAAAGCTCGCAAATGAGACTTCTGTTGTTGCAATCCTCTCATAATTGGGGCTGAACAATATAGTCATACAGGCTGCCTATGTGATTAAGACTGCTAACTTCGAGATAAAGTTATCTTAATTATTTTAAAAGTCCCATAACAATTTAAATGTGACATATTTATTATGACAAATATTTTTGGAACACGCTGCAATTCATCAAGTTAAACAGGTCTGTGTTGTTTTATATGTGTTAAGATAATATAGCACAATATAATGACAATTTTTTCTTGACTTCTTGTTCTGTATTTTATTTTTATATTATTTGTTGGACATTATTGGGGGATTTCATGCACATCTAATTGGATTCTATTTTCAGTTGATCTGAAATTTTGAAGATATTTTTAAAAGTTATTTTATCTCCTTATTTCCCAGCCTCTGCAGTCTCTCTCTCTAGCAGATTCTAAACTGAAAACAGAGATTACTATCATTATCAACGCATTGGGCAGCAATACATCCCTTACAAAAATTGATATTAGTGGAAATGCTATGGGCGACATGGGTGCAAAGATGCTTGCAAAGGCTCTTCAGATAAACACCAAACTCAGGTATTGAATATCTATAATTGTCATCATTCTCTCTAGATAGATAGATAGATAGATAGATAGATAGATAGATAGATAGATAGATAGATAGATAGATAGATAGATAGAT
>JANHFL010001578.1:183249-193360 GCA_032468155.1 Oxyrhabdium leporinum | reverse complement strand
GATAGATAGATAGATAGATAGATAGATAGATAGATAGATAGATAGATAGATAGATAGATAGATAGATAGATATCCTGCTTTTATGCTTATATAGAGTCTTAAGGCTTTCACAGCAATAAAATAACATATAAAACAGTAATGAAATCAATAGAATTGCTTTTTTAAAATGCAGCACTTTAACTTCTAGTTAATTCATATTCTAAGAATCCAGATTCTTGTCAAAAACACTGCTTGTTTTCTAATTGCTAGTTGAAACAGTGCACAGGATACTCTAGTTTGGAAAAAAATAAATTGTGATTTAGTGCTTAGCAACTTTAGTTTCCATTCCCCCTTCCATTCAAAAGATTTACCCTGGATTGTTTTTGCAATCATGGTCTCATAATTTTATTTGGATTCTAGGAGGAGAAAAATTCCTTAGTTAAGGTAAATTTGAATAGATCAACATAGAAAAGTTTTAAACCTTGGCCATTTTTTTTACTCCTCTGTTTTCCTATATATAAGAAAACAATGTGCCTACCCCCTATAGCAACTAATTTAATTTTGGACACCATTACCAATAATCATTTGAGCAGGTTTAGGTTTGCGGGAATGAATGAGTAAAGAAGTGTGTTCTCCTGTTTGTGTTATCTCAGTACAGTATTTATCATGAGAAAAGACAAAGTCCTCTGATCAAATGAAGCCCATCAAGTATCTGCTAAGTTCAGGAGCTTTTTGAGCTCTATATCAAGTTTTTCCTATTGAGCTGCACCAGGATCAAACTCTGCTTAATTTTAAGCCAGTAATTTGTTTTGGCATCTCTTTGGTTTGCAGAAATGCTTATAATGATCCTTGTTGATTTTTATTACTTTTGGGGGGTTTTCATTGCCTCTTTATTTTAACTCAATATTATGCTTTCATTAGAAAAGCATTATTTTATTTTTTATTGCAATATTTCTCCCAACTCAGATGTTGAAAATGCTTGTGTAACATTAATGCATGTACAGTTGGTTGTTTTCAACATTTTCATCAAATCAATCCATAATTTCTGTTTTTATACAGAACTGTTATATGGGACAAAAACAATATCACTGCTCAGGGATTCCAGGATATAGCCGTGGCACTGGAAAAGTAAGTTCTGTGTGGCTGTAGAACTCCCTCAAATGTAGATAGAGTAGTTTTAAACCCACAGTAATTCATGTTAGGAAATTGCCACCAAGAAGATCTTTTGCTGTCTTCTTCCTCCTGCTGCTTACCAGGCACATCCAGCCTGGCCCTACACAAGGCAGCTGCTGGATGCACTAGGCCTTCTTCCTGAGGCCACATGTGCCCTTTTCGAAATGGTGAAAAGTCTTCTGATATGCTCCTGAAGGCTTCTGACACCTTCTGGAATCTCACAAGAAGGTCACGCCATTTGGAGAAGCATGCGTGCAGCCTCAGAAAAAGGGCCTGGCATAACCAACAGCTGCCTCACATCGGACCAGACTCACCAGCAGTAGGAGGAAGAAGACAGTGAAAGTTGGCTGGGGACAGCAGAGTTAGCAGAGCATAAGGCGGCTTGGACTGTGTTGCTTGGGTAACTGGCCTCTACTACAGCTAAGTGCCACCACTGTCTAGGAGTGCCACTGTGCAGGGTGGCCAAAAGGATAGAGATAAGAGAGGAGATAGGTGAGCAGGAGGGAGTTCAGGAGGGTGCAGTCCCTTACCTTACCCAGGCTCAGAGCTTGGGGGGAATCAAACCAGGAGCGGCTTGGATCAGATGGGACCTTGCCTAATGACCAGTGGGATTCACTCAACAACAGCAGTGGTGACTGACAGGATTGCTGTCATTTAGAGATGCGGTCATGTAACATATGTTAAACCACACTGCTTAGCAGCAGATATTCTGGTCCCAATTACTGTTATTAAAAATGTTACATATTGATGCAGAACTACCTGTATCAATAAACAATATTTTTAATCCTGAAGTACATTTGCCAACCTACCACTCTTGTGAAATTAAAATTAAAACCTAGTCTCAGTTTATTTATCAAAGCATTTAATCTACAGAGACAATGGCCAACTTAAGAGGGGGGGGAATCATTTTGCAGTCTGACAACATACATCTTGTTGAGAGAAAAAGCTCATTAACATCCTGTTTCAAAACTTGATCTTTTCTTTTGACCTGTCAGGATAAATAAAAAAGGAACTGAGAATGAATGACAAAAAGCGGAAATGTTGGTAGCTATGATTTTATGAAGGTGACAACTCTAATCATAGTCCATATTGTTCACTTCTAGTACCAGAGTCATTGCTGGAACTCATTTGTTTTATTAAAGTGTTAAGAAACTGAGAAACTGTTGCCTACTGTTGATGTTGGAATAAATGGCTGCCTTTCATACAATATAGATTTAACTTTAATTAAAACATATTCTTTAACATATATCCCAGAGAAATTGTGTACTTTGCTCATTATTCTGTTCTTAAAATAAGAAACATTATCTGTAGAAATAACCTAACCCATTCCTAACAACAAATAAGAAACATAACCACTTCACTTGTAATATCAAAATCACTGGTAATTGGTTTTTAAAACCATATTCTTCTTACAGACATCTGTACAACAGTGTAAAGAAAACAACGGGTATTGCCATCTCATGCTAGTTACTTTATTCAATTAAAAAAAATTGATGAATTATTTTTTATTTTTTACAAGCATATTATGTAAACACTGTGGTACCTGTATCATACCTTTCAATACAACTAAATTAATATTGATCATATTTGTATCCTTTAACGAAATTATATAATTCTAGTAATAATGCACATCTTTGTAATGAATTATAATCTTCCATTGTTTAACCATTCAATGTTTAAATGTTATTTTTATACTAATCACTCTATTTTAAATTTCATACCTTTAGTGTGAATAAAATATTATCAATCATATCTATTACATTTAACCAACTTACATAATTCTAATGTTAATACAAACATTTATATAATATTAAGATCTTCCATTATTGCTTATTCAACTTATCAATCACCATATTCTGCTTAATACAACTAAGCTATTATTAATCATACTTGTTACCTTTAACAATCATACGCATATTCATATTGAATTATCATCTTTCATTATTTGTTAATCAATAATTCTATATATTATTTATGTGCCAATCACCATGTTTTTTAAGTTATACTTAGTAACACCTCTTTCATAGATTATTATCCCTCGTATTACATTTAACAAATATATTTCTAATAACACCATCATTTTGTATTTAATTAAAATCTTTCCTTATTTGATTATTCAACTTATAATATTTTATATCAATCATGTTCTGCATATCCTACATTTTAATACAAATAGGATATTATTGATCATCTTTATTGCATTTAGCAAACATGTACTCCTTCATATTGAACTGTAATTTAGTTATACCATCATTCAAATTTTAATTTCCCCTCTTGCTATTACATCTCCTTTATTATATAAGACTATGTGTTTTATTAAATCCTCTTTTTCTAAATCACATCCCTCTATTTTTTGTTGTTGTGTCCCTCCTATATTAAACATATTCCCTTTTCTAACCATCATCTCTTACCAGCCTTAGAGCTTTAATTATTCGTTTCTTAACTTGTCTCCCATATTCCTCTCTTGGATCTTTATTTCTATTTGCTCCCACATCTTGATTGCTCATTTTAAGCTTTTCTCCCTTCTCTGTCCTTTTCCACTGTCTAGTTTTTGAAATATATACTCTTGCCCCATCTCTTTCCCATAAAAATCATCCTGCTTCCCCAGTTTCTTCTTTAATTTCCTTAGAGTACTCTCCCCTTGGCTTATGTCATCAATCCCTATTGTTTGGATTATTATCTCTGTTTTTCCCTCTTGTTCCATTTGCTTTATCTGTCCCATTTTTCCATCTCCTCTTTCAGTTACCTCCTCCTCTTCCTGGGCATCTTGAAGAGTCGCTGTCTTTTGTATTGTATTTCCCAGCTTTTCATCTATACTCTCAATTCGTTTCATAATTTTCTGACAATGTCTTGTCAGTGTCTCTTTTGTACTTTGAATTGCTGACACCACCTCTTCCCAAATTCCACTCCATTCTTCTTGATGAGACATCTCATTAAATTTTATTGAATCCCTATTTTGTCCAATACTCCAAAGACCATATGTTCAAACCTACAAACTCTTCTCAAAAGTTCAGTATTCTTATTTTCTTTACATCCCAGCTTAATCTACCTGCTCCTCTGGAGAGCTCCTTGTATCTTCCAACACCTCCTTAGGTCCCTCTATCAATCCAGCCTTATATTGTAATCCTCAGGGGTCTTTTCAGTTATATTTTCTTTCATGTTATCTCATTTAAATTTCCAATAGAGGAGCAAGATTTTAGTAATACATTATTTCTTTCATCAGCAGGTGGTATTCTAGTTAAATTTCAATATTAGACCGTTTTTCCAATTTTCCACAATATAAAAATAATGTCAATTTTGGGTAAATAATTCCAACGTTTCAAAATGCCTGTCCAGTAAAACGCCTGTCCAGTTTAGAAGTCCAATTTTCTGTATTTTTAGCAGATTTTCTGTCTTTCTTCCCTATAATTCCTCCTTGAAATTTAGTATTTTTTTCAATGTGCCATGTCACTGCTATGTTATGTAATTGTGAATCCTTTTCCAAATTCTTTTTGGGGTTTCAAATAAGATAAAAAGTTCTTCTCACCCAGTTCCAGACACCGTTTACCTACTTCGCTCCAGCACTATTCTTGGATATTTCTCGGCTGTCCCAACTTCATGGTGGCCATCTTAGACTGCCTCTTCGTCGTGGCATAGAGGGACTTAGCCCGGGGGTTCACCAAGAGAGTTGCGATCTCTCCTGTGACCTCACCAAGCGCCCCTCCTTAGGTTTGCCACCCCTCCAAGGCAACTTTGGCGCCTTAAGGAGCCCACAAACCAGGAGAAGCCAGCACAGGAACAGGAGCTCCATTTCTCTGTGTTTGGTATCGTCGTGACGTCAGCCGGAATTCTTTATTCAATAAAATATGATCTATTGATTGTTATGTTGCCAGAGCAAAATGCATCAAATATATACTGAGAAATACACTTGAGTGCTATGATGGAAATGTTCAAAAGGCACTTTCCAAGAGTGTATTGATTGGGCAGCTACTCCTTCAGTAGCTTATATCAAGCCCTATTTAAACAGTGGTGTATTTTCAAGTTGGGACCTCAAAAAAAAATCAACTAGTCTAAACTACTTTAATATAAACCTTTGGGCTTTTAAAATGGGTGAATCACATTTTTAAAAAATCCTCCATTTTTAAATATTTTTCAGAAATTTCACTTTCAGTTTATACTTGTATTAAAAGCCTAATGGCTAAAATTATATTTATTTTTCTCAGGTTAAATAGTTTAGTGATAAAGCTGTAGCATATTTCAATAGTACTACAGCAAGAGCCAGTACTGAATTTGGACTGGGAAGATTCAGGTTCCAGTCCCAAGTCAATCATGGATCCACTGGGTGATCTCAGGCCATTGCCTCTCAAGCCAATCTCTCTCAGGACTGTAATTCTGAACCTAAATTTGGGGGAGATTCTTGCCTGAAAGACAAAGGGAAAGTTATAAAGATATCTAAATGGAGCATTAATTTATGAGTTTACAACATTACATTGTATCATTGATTCAGTTGTATTTTAATGTGACAGAAGATAAAACACATGCTGATTATCATGTGCAAAGATATACAGCAAAAGGCTAAGAATACATACAAGAACATACTAAGTAATGATTTCTTTTGTGCATCTAATCTTTTTGTTTACATTTTTTAAAAGGAATTATACCTTAAGATTCATGCCTGTACCTGTGAATGATGCTTCACAAGCTCTTAAAACAAATCCTGAGAAAACAGAAGAGGCACTTCAAAAGGTATTTCCTACATTTATTGATATATGTCAAGCACCAGGGAAATCTGGAGATTCAGGCAGCTCAAATGAATATAAATATTTATTGCAAGCTTAAGCTCTCTACAAGAATCTGACCAACTAACAGTCAAGGGAAATGAGTGGAGATAAGAAACACATTCAAGGTTGGCTAGGCTTCAGTCTCTTGCGGGCACACGGGGACTCATGACTTATGATGTGTTTGACCCCTCCCTCGGGCTCAGCCTGATCATTTCCTACATATAAATTGAAGTGGATAAATGAAAACAAAGTTGGATTTTCATGGTTGCTGAAGCAAATTCTCCAATTGTCTTGCTGAAGCCCACCCTGAGATGTGTTTCTTCTAAATTAGGCATGGAAGGTGAGAATAGAAGCAGTGACAAAATTGTAAACACATGCCATATACCCTTTAGCATTAAAATATTTATGTGTTAACAGATCAATAAAAAGGAGTTATTTGGAGTTGCTTAGAATATGAGATATAACTTCTGTATGAGAAACAGTATGACAGTAAACTATTCACTGAGGTTTTCTGCTTTGATCTTGCTAAGTTTGTCAGAAGATTCTGGCATTAAGCAGATCACTGTATTCTTTCTAGAAAATAGTACCTTTTTTGCTGATAGAATTAAGTTTTGATAAGTAATCTGAAATAAGTGTTATATAATATCAGTTGCATTCAGCATTGCAGAATTCAGCGGAATCTACTATTGATTATGCAAGCATATGATTTTATGCTAAGCATTATTTCTATGTTAACATGCTTTTCTCAATTTTTAAAATCCAGGCTTGTATCTGATTTTAATTTCTGCTCTTAGATAGAAAATTATTTGCTTCGAAATCATGAGACCCGAAAATATCTACAAGAGCAAGCATACAGACTACAGCAGGGCATAGTTAGTAGCACAACACAGCAGGTACCATTTACTCTTTTATGATTAATAACATTTTCAGTGGTTGCATTCAGAGGTGCCCTTCCATTCACAGGAGAGGTTTGCATTTTGAAAAGGCATCCCATAAATAACGTAGGATAAAGACAATTCTTATAGATTTCCCCAAGTAGCCTTCTCTGCTACTTCCCTCCACTACCAGAAGACCCTCAGCTCTATGAAAATGGAAGGAATCATGAGGGAATCATGTTATATATTTCAAGAAATAGGCTCTGCAATGTTTCTCAATAATGAATAACAAGAAGTAGTAGAAATCAGAACCTCAGAAATATGTGAACATATATTCTTTGGTTATATATTTGAATGTGCAATCTCCCACGGCTATCTAAGAGATTTATTCATTGTTATTTTATCTGTTAGCTTTATCTCCTTTTTCTATGTGTGAAAGTATCTCTTTCCTTTCCCATTTTATTCTTGTGTAGATGATAGACAGAATATGTGTCAAAGTACAAGATCATCTCAACTCCTTAAGAAATTGTGGAATTGACACAATACAAGAGGATCTGAAATCAGCTGAAAGACTTATGAAGGATGCTAAGAATTCTAAAACAGTAAGAGATTGCAGATATTTATAATGCTGGGGTTCCAAAGCCATGAGAACAAATAATACTATTAAAACTTCTACCTCTATAGTTTTCAGAATTTTAAAAAATATATTAAATCTATGCTTGTTCTGTTAAATCATAGTAGGTATAAATAGTAGCTCTTTTATATGTATTTTTTACAGTTATTACCAAACCTGTATCATCTTGGTGGAGCTTCATGGGAAGGAGCAAATGGTTCATTATCCAATCCAATTCAGGAGATCCTAGAATCTATGGCTGGGGAAGTTACAAGGGTTGTTGATGATCAGCTCAAGGTATGAATGACTAAAAAAATGTTATCCCAAAATGAAATGTGGGAAGCATTCTAAAGAGGAAAGGAACCAACTTAGTTTCCTTTACCTGTCATGGGTAACCTGTTGGTTAAATACAGATCATCATAACCTACTCTGCTGCTCCAAGATCAGTCTCAGATTATACCACAGGAATTTGGCAGCAGGATTTATTTACGTTTTTAAAAAAAAAAAAACTAAAGAGAACAAGATGTTTTAAGATTCTGGTAGGTTTAAGGAAGCTATATTTCTTCTTTAACCCCACTCTCCCACTCAACAAAAACATTTTTCCCTTTAAAACATGGTTTAACCTTTTGACTTACCTGGGGCCCATTGAGTAAAGAGGAATTGTCTTGCATACAAAATATATACTATAGTTAATTTATATAAATCACATAATACAAATAGTTCTAGACTTACAACCGCTCATTTAGTGACCATTTGAAGTTACAATGACACTGAAAAAAAGTGACTCCTGACCGTTTTTCACACTTACAACTGTTGCAGCATCTTGGTCACATGATCAAAATTCAGACACTTGGTGACTGTCTCATATTTACGACATTTGCAGAGTCCTGAGGTCATGTGATAACCTTTTGTGACCTTCTGACAACCAAAGTCAATGGGCAAGCCAGATTCACTTAATAACCACATTAACAACTGCATTAATTCACTTAACAACTATGACAAGAAAGATCGTAAAATGGGGTAAAACTCACTTTACTGTGTCGCTTAGCAACAGAAATTTTGGGCTCAATTGTAGTTGTAAGTCAAGGACTACATGTAATGTTAAAAGTTTACAATCTTGCAGGGCTGCATTACTAGCTGTCCAGGGCCGCATGTGGCCCATGAGCCTCAAGTTGGACACGCCTGCTTTAAAATATAAATAATAAAAGCACATTTTTACTGCTTTAAATTCTTCCCCCAAAGAAAAAGGATAAAAACATTGGTCCCAATAGGATTATCACATAGTTGACCAAGCTTTAAATTGTAAAGCTGTCACCTCTAATGTTCAGTGGATTTCCAAATGTGATGGCAGTAAGATGAATTGTAACTTCAAAACACACCCAGTTAAAAATTACCTATCCTTTGATGGGTTTATTATTCCCTTAGGGACCTAAGCCCACAGATTGAAACTTTTATACCATTTCCAGGAGTCTGGTAGGTCCTGCAAACCCATTCAAGATGGTTAAGCTATGATGCCAGTTTTTATTCTCCAAGGCACCCTAGGTGCTGCCCATTATGCTGATCCTAGCTTGTGATTACGCAATTTCTGTCATACCATGTGCAATTTTCCAACTGCTATCTTTTCTATTTCAATAAGGCCTTCCGGTCTATATTCTTGAAGACTAAAATTTCATCTTATATCTCACTTCAGTCTTCCACACCTGGCTCCCTGTGGGAATCTGATAAGCAGTTCTTTATAAATTTTCCTCCTATTTTTAGAATAATTTTTACCCTAACTTCTAAATTTTCATAAAGGAAAGTCACTCTTGTGAAGCAAATTGAGTATAAACTTAGTACTAAATGATATTATTGAATTTTCTTAACAGTCTTTATAATTTGTTTCGTAATTTTGGATTTAAAACACAGTGCACTTGGTGTTATGAATGACATGCTTCTGTGGCTCCTATAATTTTTTTTTTAAGTTGCTTCCCATTATTTTTTGCTGCAGACACTGCTTGAGTCAATGGTAGATGCAGCTGAAAATCTGTGTCCAAGTGCAATGAAGAAAGCGCATATAAGGCAAGACTTGATCGAAGCATGTACTGAAAAAATTTCAATTCCTCGGACCTTTGTTAAAAATGTTCTTTTGGAGCAGTCTGGAGTTGATATCCTTAATAAAATTAGGTGAGCCAAACAACTTTCTAGATTCATCTATGAACTGAATGTATAACTTAATTTATTAAAAAAAACTACTTCTTCCTGGAACAATTACCTTAATATAATAATCCTAAACTTTAAAAACTGTTCCCATCTTTGCTTTCAGGCAAGAAAAAGCCTTTTTTTTCCTGGCTTCAGCTTATAATTATATATTTGAATTATGATTTTTTTTAAAATGAATATGAAAATACTGAAGGTCATGAGTGGTGCAATAGTGACATGATCATGGCACAAGAAATGAGGGGAAAAAAGATATTTCTACTACTCACTAAGAGTCAAACTGGATTTGTGAGAGTTTAATTATAAACAACACTTGTTCCAATTTTTAACAAGATGTTGTTATAATTAATTCTGGGTAAATTGCATGTATTTGTACCATGTGCTCATAGTGTGGCATTTTGTTCATTTAAATAATACTACTGAAACAAATAGATGTAGTTACAGTAACAGAATCTTGCAAGTCTGAAGGCCCTTTCCCCCATCCTTTCTTTATTTTCATGAGAATTAGGGAAGGT
>JANHFL010001578.1:154738-179230 GCA_032468155.1 Oxyrhabdium leporinum | reverse complement strand
TGATTGCAAAAGAATAAATTTGCTAAGCAACAAAATGAACTATTTCTGAAATGTTAAAATATTTAAAATAATTTTAATAAATTTTAAATATACAATTTATTTTTTCAGTATCTATTCAAATACCACTAAAGCCAGACTGTTTCTAGGAATTAAAACCAAATGCACTTGAGTTAAATAAAAACAAGGCAGGATAAAAAATTAATATAAACAAACAAACTGTATAGTATATTGTGTTGTGTTTAAAATTACAAAATAATAAAATATAAACTCATACAGTCATATATGCCATTTCAAAAGCCAAGATGTCAAATAGCTCAGTTTAAAAAAATGCAATGGAATAAATTAGAATAGCTTTTGTTTAAACCAATCAGTTTAAGATTGTGTGCGTTCTTTGTCATACATATACCTTGTGCATCTGTCTGTGCTTATGTACATACATATATGTTTGTGTGTCTTTATGTGAGTGTATGTGTTATACTCAAAGATCTCAACAAAAATAGTTTTGTTCAAACTTTTAGTTGTCCTGAAATAACAGCCTGCTAATAGTTTTGTAACAAGAGTTGCAAGCAAGACCAATATATCCAGATTTCTTTTATGAGGCTCCTGAAACTTTTGTCTATAATTATTGAGAATAAATTATTTCATTTTGAGGTAAAGTCACCCCCAAATGGTAAGGTAACTGTACGGATCAGAAACTGTTCTGCATGTGCAATTTGAGCATTTTCGAGAGTAGGAATCTGATCTGAGAAAGGATTAAAGGTGCCCTTAAAAATTGGTTAAATGAATAGGCAGGTTTAATAACTATATCAGAAATGGGATTTATTTACACAGAATATATTAACGGTATATGAACATATAAAGCTTAGCATCTAGTCAACTATATTTACCATGAGAGTCAAAAAAGCATGTTATTAATCTGGTATGTGTCTGGAAATAAAGGCAGAAGGAATTGACCTCATGTTAAGGATCCCTTGGACAAGAGCATGCACTGTGATAGACGAAGTGTGTACATAGGAAATCCTTAACTCTTTAGCTACACTCAGTTTTCCTGTGTGGTCAATAAATGATACTGTGCTAAAGAATCAGTGCCATTGGAATTAAACCTCCAACAAAAAGGAAGTGTAACACAATTTTAAAAATAAAGTAACTGCTAACTATTCTGTAAATTTAGAGAAAAAGGATATTTAGTCATGTGTAGGTACATGAAATGGCAACAATCAATGCTGGAACAGATTTTTGTCTCCTAAAAATGTTGCTTATCACTGCTTTAAGGGGATCAGATAATATATGATGTAGCTGCCTGACACTCTTGTGAATGGCTATCAGTAAGAAGAGACAGCACAGATAAATGAACAAGCAGACTGATATAAGGCACCTTAATATATCGTTAGGGGGTAGTAGTATAGTGAGCACAGAAAAGAGAAAACATATCCTTTCTTCTTTCACATTCTCTGATAATTTCTCTGTATAATGGATGAATTGTCTTCTCTGAACCCATAATTCTTAACACTTAGAAATACCTGCCTATAACTTATGCTCTCTCCTATTACCTGCTCACTTAAGACAGCATAGTGTTTTTTTTAACCTTTCCAAAGCCATTTTCAGAACTGGTTGAAGGGGCCAATTTCCCCCCTTGCTCTGGCCAATTCTAGCATCTTGCAGTTCTTTACCGTAGTTTAGGTAACTAAGGTGCACAGAGTTGAAGTACTGTAAGATTGTACAATTACTATTTCTTTTTCTCTGATTAATTTGTTTAGAAATACCGTGATTCTCAGAAAACATGACCCACCCCAATAATAAGCCTAACCCTACTTTTTGGGGGGTGGGCCTAATTTTGCCCCTACCCTGAAAATAAGCCCAGGGGGGTGCGGGGGGGGGAACTGTCCGGCTGCAGCTGCAGCCCACTGGCCCCTTGGGGAAGCGTTCGCCAAAAAGCCTCCATTCTGAATGCAAAATTCATTTAACAACTGTCTTGCTTAGCAGCAGAAATTTTGGGCTCAATTGGGGTCATATACCAAGGACTATATGTATAAGGGACACGTACAAGAAAAGTTTTGGACTGTAGAAATCCAATATTTACTTCCTAATTATTTTTATTGGATCCATCTGATGATTTGAAACATTTCTTCAAAAAATGAAGAGGTTGCTAAGTGTTTTGCTTTCCAATATTCCAACTTCTTTAATTTTAACATTTTTATTATTTAAAAGTGTTTTTTTAGTTGTGCACCTCAGATTTAGAAAAACTTGCAGAACATTTGATTGCTAACATTAGGAGAAATTCCCTGCAATGTTTCTAAAGTTAAAGTGGAATGCTTTAATAGATCTAATGTCAAGGAAGCTTTGTTTTATAGCTTTATACATTGAATTGTGATTAGAATGACCTTGGTTAAACTGAGGATTATTGAGACCAAGCCAGTTTGTCTTGAGGCTTCACTCTAGATACTAAAAATAGGTTGTTTGCCATTCAATTTTGTATCAAAATTCCACAGTTCATTTCCTTGGATTGCAACATTAAATCACATGAATAAAAGTATGACTTTTTGTTATTTTTGCTGTTTATCTTTAGGCAAGATGTGTTATTTGAATGAACAAATAAAATTTTATTTGAAGATATATGTGAAAATAACCAAATTCAGTCTGAGGAAAAAAAACCTCGTATAATTAAGTGACTTACTAACTTCTGTTGACAGGTTTGAACATAGCAAAACTTTTGTACCTTGGACACCTTGGACAGCAATTTTAAGTTATTTTAAGGTGCTTATATTTCAAGAAAAATTCTAAATACTATTGTCCAAATGGCCAGACAGGCTATCTATCAAAGATTAGTTGAGAGCACAATTCATTATAAAAATCTACTTCTCAGAAAGAAAGTAACTTCCACTATAATTGTCCAAATATTATATAAACAGGATTGCTTTATTAATTTATGCAAATGGCAAAACACGATTTCGCTGCTCATTCATTGTATGTTTTTAAGGCTAAACTGGAACTTCTTGATCTAATATCAAGCGTGTGGGCCAAATTAATCCAATAATGTTAGACCAGCATGAAAAAGAAAAACTGTTTCATAATATCAGGTTACCACCAAACAGGATTATCTTGCTTAACTTTCCCAAGAGTTTGTATAAATGGGCAGATTCTGTAAAAAGAGATTATTTTAAAAGTAGCAATAAGCCAAGTCATGTTGAGCTTTTTAGGTTAATGCCTAAAAAGAACAGCAATTAAATCATATGTTTGATGCCTTATTTGTTTTTGTACGAGGTTTTGTTTTGATTAAAATAGAAATCACATATCAAATCTTAATGACACCACAATGCGAAAAGAAAGAAAAGAATAAAACAGGTAAAAATTAAAAGATATAAAGAGCTAAAAAGAAAATACAATTCGTACAATATTTTTAGAACCAAGGAAATTTACAATAGAAGTAGACTTATTTATGTCCTGCCTTTTTATTTTTTAATAAATAACTGAAAGCGGTGAACATACCTAATACTCCTTTCTCCTCTTTTCCTCACAACAATCCTATTAGATGAGTTGGGTTGAGAGAGACTGGCCCAAGTCACCCAACTGGCTTTCATGCCTAAGACAGGACCAGAACTCCTAGGTTCCTGATTTCTAGCCTGATACCCCAACCTATGTATGTTTCAAGAATGTTCATATTCTTTGTAAATAATTATTGTCATAACTGTGTAGTACATTCTTGTCCTTAAAATTTGAGTTCAGGGACTGATAAGAATATTCGTTATAAATTGCATGTTTGCTTCTACATATCTAAGGTTGTTTTATTTTAGACTTCTATCGACTCATTTTGAATGCTTACAAGAAGAATTATCCTTATATTTATAGAATCAAATGAAATTTGCAAACATTGCAGTCCCATTAATGGGGTCATTTAGAAAGTTTCAGAGGAACAGATTTGGAGGCATTTGGTTCAAAATGATATTTATAGGTCTGAAGGTTCTAGAAAGGATGTCTTGTCCCTCTTACATTTTTTTCTGACAAATTTTACATAAATGATTTGGCCACTGTTTAAAAAAAAATTACAAAATTTTTAAAAACTAAATGAAACAGATTTAGGTATGAAAATTCTTCTCATTGGAAACATGACAAAAAGAGTAATTGATTTCTTCCTGCTTCTACCTGGCATCAATTTATACAAAGATAATAAAATTGTAGAGTAATCTCCAGGGAGGTTGAAAAATAATTTAGGGTTTCTTTATTTTCTGTTCAAGATCATTTAAAATATGTGAAACTTGCATATTGCATTTTAGCAAAAGGCAGACTTGACCAGAAGTTACCAGACAAGCACTCAATGTATAGTTTACTACAAAATCCTTTTACATTCCTGAATGTGTCTGAATGGTAGATAAAAAATAGGTGAATAAAAACTGCTGGAGTTGTGTGATTTGAGAGCCTTAATAAAACCCTTGACTATTACTAGATTCTAATATTGTCAGCCACATGCATTCATCCCATTAATAATTAAGATTTTCAAAAATTTTGCAAAAAGCTACATGAAAAATCTTTATATTCCCCTGCAAGTACTGTGAAATCCTATAGGAAAGACCTTCATTTAGCCTTTCCGCTTCTATTCACCTGTACAGTTCAATTGACACACTTTTCGAAGAATTAATCTGGATAGGTATTTTGTTTCACATCTATATAGACTACATCTGATTTAGAGCTATTGCTGGTTCTTTTTTTCTTAACACGAAAAGTTTATCTCTCATTTTTGCATAGCTCTGCTTATATATTTTTTATTTGCCAAGTTTCAGCACAGCTTGCCCCCTCCTCTCTCCTCTAAAACTGATTCTGCTTTTCTGCTGTCCATTCATATTCTTTTATCTTTCTCTTTTGGCTGCATGGAGACTCTCTGCTGTACAAGTGTAAGTATTTTTTTTAAGTTCTGCTGTTTCTAGCCTACTTTCCTTTCTTGCTCCATTTGCTTTTCAGCTGTCTTACAAAACTCTTGGGAACATACACTGTGCCATCACAGGGAGAAATAAGCAGCTATTTGGAACCAAGTTCAATTTTACAGGAAGTTTTAGCTAGCTTGATGTGTACTGAATTTAAAACATATTTCACAAGGCAGAAGTCTACAACCAAGTAAAATATTCACATATAACTGTTTAACACAGATTAAGTTTTATAAATATTCATATCCGTTTAATGAAATGAAAGTTTTAAAGAATCAGAAAGTATTATTTCCTTTCACTGTATGGTCATGTATTTTCAGTTACATAGAATTATTTGTGCTTGGCATGTGTTATATTTATTCTTTGGAAGAGAGGAAAGAAAAACTGATTGCATCTGACCAGACTGAAAATCCATTCAGCAAGTTTGAAAGGCTCCTGGGCATAAGAGGCAGCAGAAACAGAGAGTGTACTGTATTTAATTGTTTTGCAGTAACTTCAGCTCTAATTATGTTAAGCAGTGGTATATAAGATGTTCCCTAAAACCAAACTGACACTCTGTATTTTAAAATACAAATTACAGTTCATTTTTTATAAGAGTCCATAACAGAGAAATATTTATTTTATTAAATATAAGTAAATTATTTTATTTAGAAATAGAACATCACTTGGAAAAGGAAGAACTTGCTTCTTTTTTCATTGAAATAGCCATGATAGCTGAAAACTTTTGTTTTCAGTGTTTGTCAGCGTTAATTCACTTTAACATATTTTAGTTTGATGTAGTAATTATAAAGTAAAAAGTCATAACTATTTGCCCAATTACATTTATTTAAAAATTCATAGAGACTGGCATTGTTCTTCAGAATATTATTGATAAAATATGTGTGCATTTATTACATGACACACATTTTAGTAGAATCTGATTTATTTTAAAGCATAACTTTGTTCCAGTAGTATCCCAGAAAATGTTAATAAGATTGGTTTATTTAAAAATAAAAATTTAAAAATAAAATCCCTCAGCATTCTGACCTCAGATGTTCTATCCATAATACTGTAGTTTCTTCTTTGCAATTTATGAAGACCTGGATTTGTATATTTCTTGTACTCTGATTTGTTCTTCCTTGTGTCTACATCTACTGTGCATTGTCTTTAAGCATTTCTGCTAGGAACAAAGTGATCATGAAGGATATTTGTTTAATATAGGTGATTTGATATTTTAATATATGTGCAGCACATTAATTACTACTAAATCCTACTAAAATATATTTCATAAATGTTTTTAAAACCTTTTTATCTTGATTGTGGATGAGATCTATATATATATATATTATTAAGACTCTTGTCATGACCTTTAACTGGACAAAACAGTGCCTCATAAGACAACAATGTTTGAATCAAGGTACTTCAACCGAGCTAACTTACAGTATGTATCCAAAATCCTCAATCATGGCTCCCGAAGAAATGAAAGCTTGTGGCCACTTCAATGCTTCTGGTTGCTGCTCGGCTGCTGCAGCAGCAGGCACATAATCTTCATTTTCAACATTCTGTGACAGTTTTCCAGCCAATCTTGCAATCCAACTTCCCACCCATCAGCAGCTACTTGCCTGCCTGCTGGGAAGGGAAAGTAAGATTAATAAATGAAGCTGGCAGAAAGTTGGAAATTACTCATGGTCCCACTGCATTTTTGCTTGCGTGTTCGTTGCATTTCTCTCTTTAAGTAAAGAAATATCTCTGAAGTAATGACCCAATGAGGCACAGGTTGGCTAGTTCTACATAAATCTAATTCCTGTATGGAAATTGCGGCAAGCATACATATTAATTCAGAGAAAGAGAGAAAAACAAGGACAGGCAGGTACTGGGCAGTCAAACAGACTTCATGGTAGTAGCAAAGACCAAAAGCTGCAATGAAAGATGTTGCAGTGCCAAGTGAGGGCACATAGCAGCATTAAGAAGAAGGGTTATAAGAAGTAGGAGTATCACGTTCTGAAGGAGGAAGTGGAAAAAATGTGGTAAGTAAAGGCCAAAGTGGTAGGAGCGGTGGCAGGAGCACACTCAGAGCTGTAACTCCCAAGCTGGGAGAGTAGTTCCAATAGACCCCAGGAAACAACAACATAGCTGTCTAGAAGTGTGCAGGGAGAGGTCGAGAGATTTTGCAACTTTATTCTTTAGCACTCTTTTGAGGCAAACATATATCATATTATTGTTTTAAAACTACAGGTGGTCCTTGACTTACAACAGTTCATTTAGTGACCATTCAAAGTTACAACAGCACTGAAAAAGTAACATGACCGTTTTTCACCATTGCAACAACCCCATGATCCTATGATCAAAATTCAGATGGTTGGCAACTGGTTCACATTTATGACCATTGCTGTGTCCCAAGATTCAGTGATTCCCTTTTGTGACCTTTTGACAAGCAAAGTCAATGGGGAAGCCAGATTTACTTAACAACCAGATTACTCATTTTATTAACTGCAATGATTCACTTAACCTGTGGCAAAAAAGGTCGTAAAATGGGGCAAAGCTCACTTAACAAATGCCTCACTTAACAACATAAATTTTGGGTTCCATTGTGGTCATAAGTCAAGGACTACCTGTATAAGAAAAGAGTCAAAAGTTATAAAGTGTGGAATTAACTTTTGTATGCATATCATACATCATACCTACATCAGAATTATATAAAACTAAACTGGGAGTAAATTCTCTTTATACGCTTGTAGTAGAATATTTATTGAATTGTATAAAACAAGTTGAGAGCCATCGAAAGATCTGGTAAAATTAATCTCACAACAGAAACAGTTCCAATAGTGTAAAAAATATCTTGGCTATTTAAGATACCAAAAGTAAAACAATGATTTTGGCGCAATAAATCATTTTTAAATATACTCTGAACTGTATATTAATGTCAAATATCACCAAAAAGAAGTTATTCAATTTTCTTGAATAAATTTATATGCTGTTTATGGGATTACAGATGATCAAACTGTCTACTTGGTTTGGTATCTTGATGGTTATCTCATTGAATAATAGAATACTGGATTCTTTGTCTAGTACTATTGAAAGTCTATAATTATGCTTTTCTAAGTGAGATTTTTCCATGTTCCATCAATGAGGCTTTTATAATTCTGATTTTGAAGGCTAATAAACTTCCCCTGACTGTGCAAGCAGTTATTTGATTTGTTAAATCTTGATGCATAAATATTGACAATCATCCTGACATGTAGATGCTAAGTCCAATTATCTATTTAATTATATTGTACAACAGTTCAAACATTTGTAATATTTTAATTGTTGTTTGGATTCTTTTAAATACCTGTTTCAAAGATCATTTTTTTCACTCTTCAATGTATAAATATCAAACTTTTTATTTCAGATAAATTTATCTGAATAAATTCAGATAAATTACAACAAATACATGGTTAAAAATCCATTGAGTTATAGGAAATGATAAATGCTGAAAAACACTTTTTCATACTTTAGGGATGTCCAAGGAATATGTTAAAAGTGTTGGCAATTAGTCTCACTATATTGGAAGTATAAAATAAGCTAGCAATGTTTACTCATATGGCATAGGTTTGTTCTCCTATTGTTCTGGTTTGGGTTGATATCCACCACTTCATTATCATGCCGTTACAAAAATTATGCAATTAATGTGAGAATGTACTATTTATATATTCTCAAACCCTTAAATGTATCACCATAGGAAGAATTATGAATTTATCAAGCAGTGTGGGAACATAACATTTTTTAATGTCATAACAGCAGTGCAACCCCAGTTTTACAGTGTTGATATGTGTTCCTTTTTCTTATGAACTAAATAAAGGCCATTACTTGTCAGTGTCTGAAAACAAGAGTAAAACTCACTCTATAATCTTGACTTATTAGTTTATATTTGCTTTCTGTTCTAAGCTAACACTATAATAACATAATGGAAAAGATTATCAGTATTATTTCTTGTGATCCAGACTTAACCATGTATTTAGAAATTTGGCTATATGATTATCAACATATTGTTTTTCTTCTTTCCTTTTTCCTGATTGCTTTTCCTCTTCCTGCCTCTGATTTCTATATTAAATCAGTAAATTAATATTAAAAATGCATTTCTCCCATGCAGATATTTTAGGAGATGACAACTTAGGTAATCAGATTGAGTTACCTAGATTAGGGGGTCCCCACCCTCCGGGCCGTCGCCCACTACCAGGCTGCAGCCTGTTTGGAACAGGGCCGTGCAAGTGGCAGGTGAGCATGTGTGTGTGCACAGCTCCACTTGCATGAGCGGTGGGTGCCCACGCGCAACTCCATTTTTTGAGCTTGCGCAAATGGAGCTGCACACTTCAGCTCGCACACTGCCACTCACACAGAACCATCCCCTCCCCCCCCCCCCACACACACACACCAGGCTGCCAAGCTGGAAAGATTAAGGACTGATGACCTAGATGATAATGTAGGTAATCAGATTGACTCTGCTAGGGTGAAAACTCACAATATGTGAAGCTTTGTAGCCCATTAGAAAGCATGACCAAGATATACATTTTGTAGAAATATAGCTAAGGAAACTCACAGTGATCAAAGAAATAAATTACATGTGCATGCTTTACTATTTCTATCATTGTTTGCCATTTATTGTAACTTTGTTTTGCTACATATATTCATTTTCTATGCTAAAGTGTATATCATGAATTGGGAAGTATAGAGGGCAAGGCTCACAAGTGAGGTTTATGGATAATATGAGGAGAGTATGCATGAGGAGAGTACGCAAGTTGGTGAAAAGAGAAAGTGTTCCAAGAAGTACAGTTTCTTAAATCTGCCTACTATCCACCTACTACTATTTTCACTTTTATTACCAAAACTTTCTTGAGTGGTATGGTGGCCTAGAGGTGAAAGCTCTCACTTCCCATTCAGAAGGTTGAGAATTAAGTCTTAGGCAGTGATATATGTTTTTCTATCAGGGTGCAAAGAGAAAATATCTGCTGTGAACTCTGCATAGGCATCAGGAAGGACATCTGACCAGTAAATGCTCAGTCCCACCCCAAAGCAAGGGATTACATAATTATAAAAAGAAAAAAAATACCAATCCTTTCTCACTATATTACTACATTTAGTAATTTCTGCTTACTTACCAAAAACTGGAAGCCATTGAATGAGAAACCTCCATGGGTATTCCTGAAGGTTTAAACCAGGGGTGTCAAACTCACGACCCGCGGGCCGGATGTATCACGTGCTGGCCCCGGCCCCGCCCGGTTTAGCAAAGGGGAAAAAAGTCCCGATATGTCATGTGGCGATGCCGTGATGACACAAGTTTGACACCTCTGCTCTAAACTCACAAGCTGACCACCCTTGGTACATTTTATACAGCAGGATAAGGAAAACATTCAAAGTCTTGAACTAGAATTAATTAATGTCTACTTTAATTTTTATTTTGCTCAAAGTAAAAATTACAGTTATCTCTCCAAAGATTGTGGTTGGCTTGCTTTCTTAAAATTGGCTGTTATTTGCTAAGTTACTTCTGTATTTCTCTAGTTTACTGAATTGTATTGTCTTGTAATACTATATGCAATATGATTCTCCATCCTCCATCCATTTAGATCATTGGCTATGGTTAGGAGAAGTGCATAGCATTGTACTGTTATGATTCAGATAATTTTTTATTCCATGTATTGGAGGGAAGAATAACAGAAGAGAGGCCCCAAGACACCTGGCACTTTAAATTTGCCAGAAAAACTAGTTGCCTCTGTGACCAAAACAGTTCAGAATTCTTCCAAAAAGAACAATTATGGGCAATGATTAAAATGATTACCAAGGTCTTAGTAATAACTGGCATGCTGAAGTTGGTTTCTACATTATTTTTATTACTTATTCTTCCAGGTCTATCTCACCGTGTGCTTTTTAAGTTTTGTATTTGGGTTTTCGTTGGTCTGGGAAAAGAAAGGAAGGCATGCATGCCTCACTGACAGAAATTAAAATGAATGTAAATATTTGTTTGAATAAATAAATACCCTCAAACTATGTATAGTATTTTTCAAACATTGCTCTTAAAATTTGCAAGAAAACAGCATGATATGCAGTGCTGGGTATTTTATTTGTATTAAATATAGTTTGCTAAAATTATATCTCAAATGTACATTGTTTTCAAGTCATTTCTTTCATCTTTACCATAGTAGCCTGAACTAATCAGTTAAGGAATGCCTCAGAAATAATATTTTGAGGAAAAACAATGAGGTCTTTATGTATCCCCCTTTTCAAAATTAGAAAACCTTGAGAAGAACAATTGTAAAGAGAGCTTTTGGGTAATCTCAGCTTCTCTTCTTGTCTGGAAAGGAATTACAAAGGGCTGCTCTGCTCACTGGCTCTTCATTGTGCCATGGTTGTCAGCCATCCTCAATTTGCTATTTCTTTTCAGAAGTCCAGATTTTGATATTTTCTCAAAACAATACTGTGCAAATTTATGATGGAGATTATGTCTCATTTTAACATCTTAGAAATATGACTTCAGTTATTGAATATATTTGAGGTATGAAATCAACAAACAAAAAGCATCACTGAATGGTACCCTGAATGTTCAGCCTAGCATTTCTGCTTTTTAAAAAATAAGGATGCTGTAAGATTTTGTTCACTGTTTAAAAAGATTCAGTAGAGATGTCGGACTTATGTAATGCTCATTTTTCAACCACATTAATAAACAAAATAAAACGTTGCATTTTCACTTTGCAGTTTAATCCCAAGCTTGGAATATTTCCAATACTACAATCATTATAAATATTGATTACTGACTGTTATTTAACATCTTGACTTGTGGTCCAAATGCTATTTTGCCCCATCTTTCATAGCTGTTTTGATCATTGAAGTACTATAGTTAATTTAACGATTACTACTTATTTCCCGAAAGGCAATTACGTTATTTTTCCATTTTATCTATAGATGACTCCCAAATCTAAAAGGAAGAGTATCCACAGTCGAATGTTAAGGCCTGTATCCAGAGCTTTTGGTAAGCTTATTTTTCGGGAGTGATGCTTTTTCTCAATTATTTATAAAACTGTCACTGTGAGCCAAATTGGGAAAATGAAGAACATCCCCCAACAAGCCCATACTGTTATTAAGGCACATTACAGCAGACTTTCATGAGTTGAGCTTGACTTGAGTCTTTACAAAAAAAAGCTGTGACTGGAAAGAGAAATATAACCCTAATATGTTTTAAACTTGTTTTTTAGAGATGGAGTTTGACCTCGATAAAGCATTAGAAGAAGTTCCTATTCATATAGAGGACCCACCGTTCCATTCTGGGAGGTTTGACAAACGGACTTCTGGGCTCATTTCAGAACTACCT
The DNA here is from genome assembly GCA_032468155.1 of Oxyrhabdium leporinum. Taxonomy (NCBI): domain Eukaryota; kingdom Metazoa; phylum Chordata; class Lepidosauria; order Squamata; family Cyclocoridae; genus Oxyrhabdium; species Oxyrhabdium leporinum. The sequence continues at coordinate 166,993 of JANHFL010001578.1, read as the reverse complement.
TCGGAGGAAGGAAAAAAGCTAGAGCATTTTACTAAACTTAGGCCTAAAAGGAATAAAAAGCAACAGCCTACACAATCTGCCGTGAGTTAATCTGTTACTGAAGAAATTGTACTTCATATGTATGTAAAGAATGTTCATGGCTCAAAGAAGTTGATAATCCACATAAAGCTTCGCTCAGAGCCTTCATACAGAAATTGTGCCTCTACAAATACTTCTGTTTTTAACCACCATATCAACAGTAGCATAACTTGAAAATTCTAGCTTAAGTACAGTGAAGGGGGAAATTGGTTTGTATTCTTTTCTTTTTTCTTTTAAAATTCATGGAAATTTATTGGTTTATTTCTTCATAGATCAGCTTGGAAGATGTTTGCATGAACATGCTAATATATATTGTATATTGGCACTTTCGGCCCTTAATGAAAAAATAATAATATTGTTGATCTTCATTCACGTAATGTTGTGATTATTCTTTTATTTTATAACTGCATAATGAAAGTGGATGGTGAAGAAAATCAAAGATTGGTTGTATTATAGTTTACATATTTGGGAATTGAAATTTTGATTGGCCTATATTCAAGTGTCCATCAAGCAAATTCCTACATATCCTTAAGGTTGTATATTTTATCAGGTGAGTCCTGCAACCCTTCAAGAGGGAGAACAAAATGGAATGATGGGAAGAGTAGATGAAGGTGTTGATGAATTTTTCACCAAGAAAGTGACAAAAATGGATTCAAAGTAAGTTATCTATATATTCTTAATTTAAATACACAGAGAACTTTATGTACAGTATTAAAAAGAGCATTTTATGTATATTTGTTTTTAATTTATTTGTTTTAACTAGAAAATGGTAGCAATTATTGCTAGTGGTAAAGTAATACAGGTACTTCTTGTTTAGCAACTTAGTTGTTAAGCAAAGTGGTTGCTAAGTGAAATGGTGACTGTGCTTACGATTTTACTTCAGCTTCCTTTGCTTTACAGACCTGAAAGTTGTAAATGGTTGATTGCAAAGTTATTTTTTCATAAGTGAACAGTCGCTGTATGAGGCAGTTGCTAAAGAATGACTATCTGTAGATGGCAGTTAATATAATTGCTAATCTTTAAAAATTAGTAATATCAATTTTTAAGATCAATTTTTAAAACCAATTTCTCTGTCCATAATTTTGGAATTTTTCAGTACTTCCTTCTGTAAACCATTTTTCTTCAATAATATTTAATTTTGGCTATGGTGGCCTACATAAAGTTATCAGGATCTGATAGTAGCATCTGTTTGATTCAATAACATAATGTAATAAAGTTAAAGAGATTGAAAGATAAGGAGACAAATACTGAGAAACTGCAGCTAAGAAATATGAAATGTGCCAAACAGCACTGAGCTAATGCAAATATTAGGGTGTGTGAGGAGGAAGATGTTATTTGTTCAGCTGCATTCAGTGTATTCTTTTTGCCGCTGTGTATTGTGTTGTGACATGGCATTACATTCTTTTTTGTATGAAACTGAATATGATTTTGCTTGGTTGTATGATTTTCCTAACATAGATTTTACTCTCTTGATCATATAATTTGCATTTTTATTTATAATCCGTATGTATAAGGAATTGAATTCATGCAGCATACAGAAGTAAAAAGTAACCTAAAGAATATAACAACTAAATTGTAGTTATTTCAGCGGCCACTTTATGTGTTTGACATTCACTTATAAAAAACCCCCTCTGGTGCTGAGAAAATAGGATGTCTTAGTAATTAAGCAAGTCTGAATAGCCATTAAATTGCAGGCAGATGGCAAAAATCAAGAAAGTTAAGTGCCAAATCAATGTGCTATATGGCAAACTGCTAGTGATACAAAAAAACTGCAGAATTATAAATTGTAAGTTGTTAATGACACTTTTGGGCTAATCAATTTTTCTTCTGACTTGTTATTTAAAAAAAAATCTTTGAGGGTAAGACATGCTAAAAAGTCAATTACAAAATTAGATTTTAGCCAATAGTCATTGCATCCTAAATTTATTTTTAAATACTTTAAGATTTAAATAAAAAAAAACCCATTCATACCAAGAAATAATGACAAAGAAATCAGGACTCATCCTCATCTCCAATTCACTGCACCACAAAGAAGACTCAGTAACGTTTTAACGAGTGTATCTTCTGCTTCAGAAGCAAACTAAAGTCTTATTTAGCTCTCCCAGTGTGATGCTTTCTTTCTTCCTCCAACACAAAATTTACCATGTGGATAATCTAAAGTAGGGGTGTCAAACTCACGTTGTCACGGCAGCGTCACATGACGTATCGGGATTTTTTTTCCCCTTCGCTAAGCCGGGCGTGGACATGGCCAGCGTGTGATGCATCCGGCCCACGGGCAGCCTGATCTAAAGCATCGCAATGACAATATTGTGATGTTGTGGCCACGGTTAGGAATTTGCCCAGCTCCAATTGGCCACTTGCAACGGCTACAGGGATAGCCCTCTCTGTTCAGTTGCTAGGGGATGGAACCTTCTGTTTCCTTGTTTATTTATTTTAATGAATATATTGATGATCCAGTGGAATTTACTAGGTGGGGTCATTGCTACTTCGCTGCTGCTTTTAGGGTATGGCTGGTTGGTTGATAGCTGGGTGGGCGGAGGAAAGTACAAAAAACATAAGCACAGATACACAAACATTAATGTGGAAAAGTGGGGGAAAGAAGAGGGCTCTCTGCCTGTCCAAATTGACTTCATGGCAAATGGCAGTAGAATCAAGACCACCTAAAATACTATAGGAAAATTATTTTATTGCCTGAGGTGAGCGTACTTTTAACAATTGTTTTATTCAGTTGGATTAGTTCAAACCATGCCCTAAAGAATCTGACTGAATAAAGCCTTTGGCTTGTGGCTGCAAACGCCCATCAGAGCTCATTCGAATTAATCAGAATTTGTGCAAGGAGAGATCTATTTGTTAGTCCCAAAAGTCTAGATCAGCGATTTGGTAATTTTAGGCAGAATTGTTGCTTGCTTGCATTCCGCCTGTACATCAATACCAAATAAGACGGACAAAAGAGAGATCAGAGTCACTACAAATAAGGGGCTGAAATCCAACATCATGGAAAAGTTGCTTGAGTAAAGAGCAAACTGTGCATTGCAACCTGGAGAAAAGAAAAGTGCCCTAGAAACAAGGGAAGGCAAACCCAGCAAGGACTGCATCTCTGACAGAACCAAAAATATCTCACAATTGTCAGATTGGTGGATACAAGTGTTTGAGTTGAAATTTTTTGTACAGCCTTCCTGAAAAATCACAACATTTCTTCATACAGGTTCTTTGTTAGTGGGGGCAGGAAAGAGGAAAGGCCATGGCAAGGATGTTACTTTTGTGAAGTTTTCTGAGAGTTTGCTTGATTTACAGAAGTTGGAGTATCCAGAGCTGATCTAAATCAGGGGTTTCCCAGAACATACAAGCAAGAATAGGAGAGCCCTCTTATTTTCCCTAGTTGCAAACTACTTGGCTATGGAATTCTCAACACCTCACCATTGTCCCCTTTTGCCACACTCATGAGGCTGCTTTATTTCCAGCAAATTATATATTATTATTATTATTTTAAAACCAGCTTTTTCCTAGTGCTGAAGCCACAAAGAAGAGTGCTCTTTCCTTCTGCCAGCCCATAATATTGGTATTACTTAGGGCTCACAATTCATTTTCCTTTTGGATTTTTCTTTTAAAAATTGAGAGAAAGGAGAAGGTGGGTGGCTTTGAGCTGCAATCTCTCAATCTTCCATGTTGTACAGAAGATTTAAAGATCAATCAATAAATAAAAAATAAGGCTTGAAATTTTAAAAAGCCATTACTCTAAAAGATAAAGGTAAAGCAAGAGAACAACTGGTGGACCCTTTTTCCACTGTTAGATGACCCTGGGTGAGGCAAATCAAGGAATCTGCAAATCCATAATGTGAAACTTTACTGAGTGCAATAAAATGTGGGCAGCACAATTTATGTCCACTTATTTTACTAGCAATTGAAGGGCAGGAGAGAAGGACATTAAACAGCTGTCTGAACGAGTCTTTATGGTGGCTGTTTGATATGCTACAGCAGCATATCAATTGTTAGTATATTTGTCTTCATGGGTAACTCTTTAAGCTAAATCATTTCAAAGAGGTAAAGTTCAAAATGTGCTCTAGGACTAAAGGTGTGAAGTATCTTCATGACTAAACCATATGTCTAGGTCATTTCTTTTGTCTGCTAAAAGGATCCCCCCCCCTTTCTTAGCCAATAAATCTTCCAAGTCAGCTTAAAAGATCAATAGTGTAACGGTCTTTGTCATCAGATATGGTACACTGGAAAAAGGGAGGGAGAATGGGTAAAGTTGTATTTCTTACAATGATTTACTGGTAAAAACAGTTCATCTTCCTTGAAGACTCTGAGTAAAAGCTGAGTGAAAGCAAAAAGCAGATGGTTGGTTAACATAGGGGATAGAGTAGTCCTGCTTCTCTGCCCTCCCTTTGATCTGCATGCTCTTGAAATAATTTCTCATGTCATCATACTTGTCAAAGTTTCTCCCAGTCATACATTATCCTGGAATCATCAATATCCTGGAATCACAGTGAAAGTAAATGTTTCTAGGAAACAAAATGCAGTTTCTAGGATCACATAGTTAATCCTGAATGTGGCTTATTTAATCAACCTGCAGGAGAAACTAAGATATGAAATTAGTTTTTGAATAATTAAGATTAAGCTTATTTAGGTTAACACAATAATGATATACTTCATTTAGTTAAAGCAGAAAAACTTCCAGTCTCCACTTAGTATGCTAAATGAGAGACATGGAAGGAGAATTTAAGAATTCACGGTTTGCTCAGGTTCATTCAGATAGTCTTTATTTCCTTACATTAATTTTTTTTATTTTTTATTTTTGTATATTAGGAAGTCCTTCACAAAAGGTTCAGACAGCGGTGATTCTGGTGAAGTAGCTGATGAAAAGAAAAAAAGAGATTCTCGGAAAAGTGGCTTTCTTAATTTAATCAAGCCTAGATCCAAATCTGAGCGTCCTTCAACTGTGTTAATGCCTGAAGAATCTCCGTCTCCCAGAGGTATTGTCAAAGGCCCCACCGTGGATACTGCAAAGAAGGATTTAAAGTCAGCCGAACAAAATGGCACCGCTGAAAAAACTGAGGAATTAAAAACACCAGATTCAACAGAGGAGGTTCCTCTGGAGGATGCTTCAAAGCTTGAAAAGGGTGACGGCAAAGGCAGTCCTCAAGGAGGACGTAGGTATGGGGTGCCAGTGATGGGCAGTGGCCTTCTTGCAGAAATGAAAGCCAAGCAGGAACGGAGAGCAGCATCAGCACAGAAGGTTAGGGCTATTTTCATTTTAATATGACTTTCTCTTGAGAAGGTGATTCCTGTTATAACATTAGTTACAATAAAATGGGCAACATTGGAGGTCATCCGAAGCCATTTTATATCAACGATTAAGTTTTTCTCCATCAAAATCTGTGGTAGAATCTGCTTCAAATTCAAATCCACATAGAAACAAAACCATAAGAAATTGACACATACCCTAATGCAGTGTTACTGTGCTTACAGATGATCCTCCACAGACAAAAGATGGCAAGTGTTGAACATATATGTGAAGGTTTGCTCTGAATTGGATATGTGAATTGGCATAAGTTGCAGATAAATGAATGTGAATTAACGATCCATTGGAGCAAATATATAGTGGAGATCTTGCTCCATCTAGTGTTTGATGAACTAAATACTAACCCCAGAAACAAATGGCATGCAAATGAGGCTGTGTAGAATAGATTAATTGTCATATCAAAGGATTAAAATTAAGTACTGTCTACCAATAGAGAGTCAGCCTAATACATGTTATAAGCCAAGTTAATTGTATATATACATATAGATATACATATTCTACTTTGCAATATTTTATGTGCATGTTCTTCTTTTCAGTCCATACAGCTTTCAACATAAACCATTTACGTTTTATTGTTTTTATTTATTACTAGTTAGTATTATTGCATTTAGGATAGAATATTGTGGGGGCTGTTTCAGGCTAGAGCAGAGCTTTTAAAGCAATATCTTACCAAAGAATTTTGAACTGGAGATCCTATGATATATCATTATCAGATGGGCTGATAATGGACTATTGTGTTAGTACAGCAGTACTGTATGGCATACTGTTTAGAAGAGCCGCTAAAGCCATATAAAATTGTTCATACAGGAAATGATGATCTAAAGCAGACAAAAGATTTCATAAACCTTCACAGAGGCATTTTTATAATCAGTCTGCAACACACTTCAGTACAGTCAAAACTCCTTAAAAGGGAGATTTAAAATATGATATTAGGATTACAATGTGATATTATCATGCAGAGAAGAACCTTACCAGGTTGGTGGTTTAATTTTTTTGGTAAAATTTATGAAGAAAAACACCTGAACAAAAGTTTATCAGTATTTTCCTACCAAGTGTACTTTCTCATAAAGAAAATGCCAAAGTTTAGACATGCTGCTAGATTTGGATTAATATGTATGTTGCTTAGCTACATTTACCTCACAGTAGCTTAAAAACCGATCGCTACTAATAGCTCAACAGAAAGCAATAAACTTGTGGTAATACTTACGAAGCAAAACATTAAGTGATTATTATTAAGTAAAACGATAAACTTGCAAAAGACAGTTAAGAAATGCTAGTTCAGGAAAACAAACAGCTTTGGAGTCGTTAGTGCTCTTTGAACTTGGTTGTTTGTTTGCAAATATTATCTGTGATTAAACAGAGATTAACACCAGACAAAAATCAGAGAGAAAACAATAACCCTAATCAAGGGACTCTCAAAGAGAAAGCCGCACCCCCACCAAAACTTACTGGGCAAGCCACTGTATATAAACAGGGAGCGAACTCCACGCTCACTACCATTGATGATGTTATTTACTTGAGTAATGAAACATCTGCAAGAAAACAACCAAGTTCAGAGAGCAGCAAGAACTCCACACTTCAAGCCTGAGGTTCATTTATTCTCTTCTAATTGAAACAGACACATTTCTCCTATAATCGGAAAGATAGTTGAATTGGCATCAGAACCATATGTGTGTTGAGAGGAATCTCCCATCATTACTTTATCAGAAGATGGAAACAAGAAATAGATTTAAGTGGAAAATAAGTTTATGGAGCATTTAAGTGATCCTAATTTAAGACAATTGCTTCCAAGCTTTTAGGCCATTTAATGTTACAGACAACAAAACCAAACCAGAAATAAACTACCAATTAATTTAGCTTTTTAATATCAACATGATACATGGTATATATCATGTTTATAGTAGAGCTTCAGATAGCAATCTGAATATTCAGTCCCAACAGGAATTCCAAACCTACTTCAAAAGTAGTACTATGGAGCACTATTTACATCATTTAAATTGTGTACAATTATTAGACATATCATTCCTAATTCTTATTGAATTTGCAATCTGCAGTTTAGAAAGAAGACATACTAATTTTGATGTGTCTTGTTTGTTTTAAAGAAATTAGTGAATGATGTTAGAGATTCAGCAGATCTTTCACTGAATTCAGAACGACAGGATGGAGCTGGTGAGTTACTCCAGAGTATTCTGTATTCTTTTAGGCTGGTAAAATGAAACTGCACCAATACCTTTACATTTCCTATTGCTCATATATTAAATCTTATTTAGTCATTCTGAATGAATCTGTCAAGACACAAAATGTGCAGGAGATTTCAGGCACACACATTATTAAATCTAAAACACAAGGTCTGCATGATTGTAATTATGCCATATCTCATTTAAATCATTGTCTCCATTTGATGTGACCTAAATTTACCAAACCTGATGCCAAATTTAAGTCACATTTTGGCCATAGGTTATTGCTAGTAGATGATTTCCATTTCTAAAATATCTGCCTCTCTTTCCTCCCATGACCAACTCCTCAATAGATTGGGAAAGTGGTTTTGGAACACTGTTTATACAATTTTTAGTACTCCATTTATCCTTACTCACAAAGAAAATATTAAATATTTTTTCATTAATCTGATTTACTTAACATCTTAAAATAGCTTAAATTAAAGGAAACGGGTATTCCCACTATAGGTCTATTAAAATGTCTCAAAAATCTGTCTTAGATTAGTAGGTCATATTAGGATTTGCAAAACTATTTTCAGACAGTAAATATTTAACAGTATCCTGCAATTGCATGTCAACTTTTTTATCAAGTTCTTGACAAGCTTTTCAATAGCATATAGTACTGATCCTCTTCCAGGTACACAGAGTGTGTGTATATGATTATCGTAGTCTTTCTAAAAGATACATTCCTGTGTCCTCTTGAGTTGACCAAAGTTTTTCCACTGGCACCAAGCCAATTACCAAAGAAAAACCTATAGTGAAATACAGGTCTAGCACTCACACTGTCAGTGTGCTTCTCATCCAACAATTATTATAAAAATTGGAAACTTATTGGATGCTTCATTAGAATTGTTGGTCAAAGTAGCATTATTCTAACTGATAAGAACAAAGGGCAGTTCAGACAAAGTTAGTAACGTTTACTTTTATTTACAATTGGCCCTCCTCCATACGCTGTTTTTCTCTACTGTTATGGAGGGTGGAAAATTTTTATATTAAAACTGACAGTGCCCTTTGTTCCCTGGTTCATTTTGTTTCAGTAACGAAACTTCATCAGTCTTCTCCAGAGAATCAGTTTGTTCTCAGTAGGGAAGATTCTGTCACAGTCTCGACAGAAAAAAATTCAAAAGCTGAACCAAAGATAGAAATTGGAGCTAGGACAAAAAGTTCTTCTAACGCCCCTTCCAGTCCGAAACCTCCATTGCAGTCAATAAAGCCCACCCTAACAGGACGGCCAACAGTTCCTCAGAAGCCACGGTCTGCCTCTCGGACAGGTGAGATTATTTTAACATTGCAGCAATTTTAACAGTGTATGGAAAGTTAATAATTAAAATCCTTGAGAGAGACTTTTGAAGAGGGGAAACGGGCAGCGTATTGTTCAGTTTTAACTAATCTTTTTCATGCTGGAAACTGGATGTCAGCGGTAAAGTATAAAAGACTTAATACTGATGTACTTTGTATGCTAATTAGGAATGTATTTAGCACTACCTTTTAACTGTCCCCGAGATTCCAACATTTCCCTTCTCTGTTTCCCTTAATTGCCAATTACTAAAATATTGGCATGGATTTTAAACCTTTTTTAAGCTTAATTTGAATTATTATAAGGTTTAAGCAGTTGACATCAAATTTCATGAATATGTTTCTGAGTGGAATGTAAGGTGCTAATTTCAAACACTAGAGGGTTCAGGATGTAGATGTCCACAAGATTTTCTCTTCCAGGTATATTCTGCCCACCTAGTTCATACAAAGAAAGATTGCCTGTTGAAGATCCCCACCTACCAGGACGTTTTATGAGAAGGGACCATGCAAGAAAAATCCTCTTGAGGTTTTCTTCCTTTGGATCAGTTTAGTTCCAAGGATCCCTTTCCAAAATAGGTCATTTCTACTCTCATAGCTTTTTAAAAGCTAAGGCTCAACTGTTTTAGTGTCTATAATCCCCGTCAAGGAGATCAGAAAGCACTTCTTTATAGTATCTTCTTTTAATCTTTCCTTTTTTTTTCCTTTGTCGTCTCTTTGTCAATGTTTCTTTTTCACATTCTTAGTATTTTTCTTTATACTTCTTTAATTCAAAATCTGTACTAGATTCATGATTGCATTGATATTGCATTGCTGGTGCTCGTATGTATACCATTTAGACTGGGGACAGATTATACACTTTATTATAAAATGTTTATACATTTATAAATGTTATATTTACTATAACATGATAAATAAATGTTCGTATAATTCAGTGTTCCAGATATTCATTAAATGTAATGAAATTTCAGTTGCCACATCATGTATTTAGAAAGAGAAACCTTAGGCATAGTGGATATACAATAGTTATTGTCTACTTAATTGCTTCTATTATTTGCAAAAACATTCTTAGTTATATTAGGCATCTCAAAAGATGTCACTTCCTAGTACACCTGGATCTGAGTTAACCAAAAATAGGATTAATCAGAGAAACATAATAATTTTGCCTGAGATACTAAGAGGGAGCAAAATTGATCAGAGATGTCACCCCTGACATGAGCAAAGGAGGATGACAGTTGGTCACTTGATCAGAATTCAGACACGTGGCAACTGGCTCATATTTATGAATGTTGCATTGTCCTAGGATCATATGATCCTCTTCTGCGACCTTCTGACAAGAAAAGTCAATGGGGAAGCCAGATTCATTTAGCAACCATGTTACTAACTTAACAACTGCAGTAATTCACTTAACAATTGTGGCAAGAAAAATTGTAAAATGAGACAAAAACTCACTTGACAACTGTTTTGCTTACTGACAGAAATTTTGGACTCAATTGTGGCCCTAAGTTGAGGACTACCTATATTGGTTGTACTATCACAATGTTTAAGCAATACACTGAATGCATGAAACACATTGACAGCTGTGCGGTTTTAAGCTGATTTATCTTTCTGATGTTTCCATAGATGATGCCCCAGAGTCTCAGTCCAGTCCAAGTTCCCCTAAAATTGCCCTACTTCCTCCTGTTTTGAAGAGAGTCCCTTCCGATAAAGAAAAAGATAGTCAAAACAGCCCACAGGCAGCTCTCAAATCTCTTTCGCATGAAGGTAGGAATGGTACTTTATCTTCCTGATATCCTTTTCTGGTACAATGTTTAACATCCACACTTATTGGAAAGCAAACACTTGTTCTTAGTTATTCATGTATTTGTGTACACTGATGGCACAGAGAAAAAGTACGTTTATACATATTCGCCATTTAACTTCATACCCCTTACTTCTCCCATCTTTCATGCTCAGTTTTATCATTTACGTGTTTCTCATTCACAAGAGTGAAGCAGCGGTGAGATATCTTTGCATTTAACATACTTTTGAAAAAAAAATTAAGCTGGGAGTTGTAACAATTTAAAGTAGTAGCAGGACAGGTTTAATTTAAAATCATGCATTAAACCAGTTAAACCAAATCTCTAGGCACAAAAAAACTTCTTGAAAAACAAAGGTAGGCAACCTATACAAAGAATCTTAAATAAGATCAGTACAATCCTCCTGGCTAAAGCAGATACTAATCACCTCTTAAATAAGTTCGTATGTTTTAAAACATGATTAGATCAGAGAGTATAAGTTGTAAAGATAATATCTAGGCTTCTTCATACAATATTGTTAAGCCCTATTTTGCTGCTGCATTTTAGTGCTGCTCTCAGTTGTACGGAATACAGACATTAATGGAAAGCCAACATCTTTGGAACATTGGCCATTGTCTTCCGCAGTCAGATAAAACGTTCCAGCTCTGCTATCATAGGTATAACCAGAAAATTGAAATTATCATGTAAAATCTACCATTTTAACAACCTATAATAGAATGCTAAATATATAAATTAGTTTCAGTCTGTTGTGCCATTGCATAAAAAGGATTACATCAAAAAGGGGTTTTTTATATTAAAAAAAACACAAAGTAAAGCATAAATTGGTATAACATAATAAATGATAATGCATCACAACATAATGTAATAGCAAATATAATATGTGTGTGTGTGTGTTGCAAAGTCGTGTCCGACCCATCTCGACCCCATGGACAACGTTCCTCCAGGCCTTCCTGTCCTCTACTATCCCCCGGAGTCTATTTAAGCTCACGCCGACTGCTTCAGTGACTCCACCCAGCCACCTAATTCTCTGTCTTCTTTTGCCCTCAATCGTTCCCAGCATTAGGCTCTTCTCCAGTGACTCCTTCCTTCTCATTAGGTGGCCAAAGTATTTGAGTTTCATCTTTAGGATCTGACCTTCTAAAGAACAGTCAGGGTTGACCTCCTCTAGGACTGACCGATTTGATCACCTTGCAGTCCAAGGGACTCACAGGAGTCTTCTCCAGCACCGTAGTTCAAAGGCCTCAATTCTTTGACGCTCAGCCTTCCTTATGGTCCAACTTTCACAACCATATATTGCAAATGGGAAAACCATAGCCTTGACTATACGCACTTTTGTTGGCAGGGTGATGTCTCTACTTTTTAGTATGCTGTCTAGGTTTGCCATAGCTTTCCTTCACAGGAGCAAGCTTATTTTAATTTTTTGACTAGTCCCCATCTTGGAGCCCAGGAAAATAAAATCTGTCACTAGCTTCATTTCTTCTCCATCTGTTTGCCAGGAGATAGATAGATAGATAGATAGATAGATAGATAGATAGATAGATAGATAGATAGATAGATAGATAGATAG
>JANHFL010001578.1:110564-140352 GCA_032468155.1 Oxyrhabdium leporinum | reverse complement strand
TATTATTATTATTATTATTATTATTATTATTATTATTATTATTATTATTATTATTATTATTATTATTATTATCTCTGTGGCTTTGCACGTACACTGAGTGCTTGGTTAACGGAGACAAATTCTTTGTGTGTCGAACCACAGATGGCCAAATAAAGTATTCAGTTCAATTCAATTCAATAAAGTAAATAAGTCATACGTGAATTGCATATGTGGGGGGAAACGCTTTAGCAACAGAAAGAGCAGATCCAGGGCTTACATGCATCTCAAGCTCCTTTGAAATATAGGTTTGAGCCATTTATGAAATAGGAATTGGTGATCTAAAGCGTTGGGCTTGGGATTCATATACCTATTGCACGTTCAGTAATATAGTTTATTTTATTTTATTTTTAGACAATGGTTACATAGAAGGAAAAGAGCTTGATAACTTTTTCTGTCACCTGCTTGAGATCCTGGGCAGTAAAGTAAGTACTCCATCATCTTCTGTGCAAGTAAGGATGACATGAACAAAAGCTTGTCCAGCCTATTCCTGGCTGGATTTAATACAGCAGAGCCGAACATCTGTTCTGGAACTCAGTTGTTTACCATGAGCCTTTGGGAGGAGAATTCATTTCTTCACCCATCCTCCACTGAAATAGCAGGTTAACTTTTTAAGACTCTCGGTGCAGAGCCTTGGTTGTTTTTCTATGCTATGCTTGATCATGAGGAGGGTATTTAACCATATCCTTACATGTATCTCCTGCTGATTTGCCTGGTAATTCCTACTGCTAAAAACCATTTGCTACCCCCAGCGTCTATCTCGCTTCCTTCCAAAACAATCTCATTACTGCTGGCTCTGTGTTGACACTCCACATTTGCCACCAACCCAGTGGCCATATTTCAGGCATAAGGCTCACCTGTTTCAGGAAACTGTACCACCTGTTTAGTTTGATTAATAAGGATGAACCAAGAGGCTTGTATATCCATAGAGTGGATAAAGGGAGTTGTAAAGCAGTTGTACTGTGGCCCATGGAATCTGTGGTAACATTAGCTTTACAGATGTTGTGTTCTGGGTTCCAAAATAAATTAATATCAGATTTCTTTGGATTTATACTTGGATGCGAAGATCTGTAAATAAGGTACTGCATGGTTATTTTATTTCAGCAAATGTATTGTCCTTTTAATTTTGATTGTTTCCTGTTCAGAGTACAAAAAGAGATACACAGTCTCCCTCTATGGTCTACTTTGCCTGTCCTTGAACGTGTATCAGTGTTCCATCAAAGTTCTGCTCGTCCATTCAGCACTCAAACACATTTATATCCAAGTAAGAATTTATTAGAGAAACCCATGTTGGCACATCTGGGAAAACCCTGAATCTGAAGTTCCCAGTTTTTCCCCACCCAAAAGAAAATCAAAGATCCACCTCCCGGCCATACTCAAAGGTCACATTCCCCAATCCCCTTTCAGATCAATTTCAGCTCTCCTCCTGGCACTCCTCTTCCAGGTGCCCGTTGATATGTCCTTGACTCTCTTGAAAGGAATTTTGTTTTGTCTACTACCCCTCTCTAAGTGTATGAGAATATTCCCCCCTCCCGGTTTCCCATTGTGGCAGCCACAGAGGCCTTGCAATTATGGCTTCCAAGGGGTAGAGAATGACAACATGTAGAGTTTTAATTTAAAAATTTCCAAAGGCATAGGCAATACTTTTATTACATTAGCTGTGTATTTATTTACACCATAGTGAACAGACTTTTCAATTTCTAACCATTGCTAACCAGGCAACTTGTTGAAAAGCAGAAATGAAGGAAAGCTAAATTTGGGGTGTGTGGGTGTGTTTAAATTATGTCAGAACCAAGGTTCCACTTTATGTGGAATATAAGAATAATTTGCAAGTATGTAAATTGAGATTAACAGAACAAGGTTGTACTAAGGATCTTCTCCAAGGTTGCCTAAAAATAAAAAAGGATCCCAGCTGTTAAACTCTGAACCATTTATTAGAAGGCTACCGTAAGCATATGCATGTGATCAGTTATTCTAAATTGGTAACACTTCAATTTAATGACGACTTTATATTTCCATGTAACACCAAAAAATAAACAAAGGAAGGCTAAAGATGGATAAATATTAGCTGGCGTAGTTCAATCAGTAGCTGAATTTTATTTTTTCTTTAAAAGTGGGGTCACATTTCTAAATATATGAACAGTGGGTTAATGTCTGTTGCTCTCTCTGGAAGTATATACCCAATTTTAATTTTGACCTCTGTTTTCAGAGGCAAGATCTCCATGAAAATTGGCCATTTTAGCTGAGCATGTTTACTATGCTTTGCATGAAATGAAATTTTGTAAAAAGAATAATTTTCCGTTCCACTGAATGGAATTATATTATCACTGCAGACATTTCCCCAGTCATGAAGGAGCCAGAATACCATGCTTCTAAGTTCCAATGCCTAAAAATTTCTGGTAATCTTACTGCAATTGCAGGATTCTAGTTTGTTAGAATAGAATAACAACAGTCAGAAGGGACCTTGGAGGTCATCTAATCCAACCCGCTGCTTAGGCAGGAAACCCTATATACCATTTCAGACAAATGGTTGTCCACTCTCTTCTTAAAAACTTCCAGTGTTGGAACATTTACAACTTCTGGAGGCAAGTGGTTCCACTGATTAATTGTTCTAACTGTCAGGAAATTTCTCCAAAAGTGATGCAGACACACTTACCAAACAACCTAGCATGTTTATTGTCAGAAAGAATAATCAGCTTCTATTTCTGTGCTTTGGAAATTTAAAGGGCATCATGCAAGCAAATAAATAAATACTCATGTGTACACTGAAAGTTGTCTCCGTTTGAATAGCTAACAGTTTCATAATTATTATTTTTAACCTTTCCCTGTTGTTATTTTTTTCCTAATGACTAATGGAGTCTCTACTTGTTGGTATTTTTCCCATTTCTCTAATCTGTTCTCATTTTGTGTAAGAGAAGCAACTCCAGCTGGAAAACTATAGAATGACAGAATTTGTCAAGCGTGCAAAATGGAAAAAACAGACAGTTGGATGGTTGAAGACAACACGGGGAATTGGGAGGGTGGTTTTTAATTGGCAAGATGCATTGAAGAGTCTGGGAGTTAATTTTGAAATCTGGGTCCAGAGAAAAAATTGACTTATTCACAACCCAGACGCTCAGAAATTCTCTTCTTATAGTTTTCTATCTGCATTTAGCAAAATTTCATTATATTTTTCCCAGGGTTGTTGAGAGCTCCCCCTCTCTTAAAATAGCCAATCTTCCATTTTGAAACCTTGACAGCTGGTCTCAGCTGTTCCTGGTTACTGTTTCCAGGTACTTTAAAAGGAAAACTAGCTATTTGTTTTGAAATAAGAATAGCGAGTTAACCAGAAAAGTATTTTGCATGGCCTCACTAACAGGCTCACCCGACATTCTGAGTTCAATCAGAACAAATAGACAGGCTTCATCCAACATTTTTCATCAACTGTCAACTAATTAAGTGCTCCTTGTGCAATATCTATCAACATGGAAAATTTGAGCTTTTGAACTCTGAATGTATAGATTAATCAAAAACACAATACATTTTCTATTAATATAAACACTTTTTTAACACCAATATAGGGCATTGTGTACAAACATTTCTAGAAAAATATGAAGGTATCATAATCAAGACAAGAAAACCGATGCCCACATTTATGGAAGGAGCTAAAAGAGAGAGAAATAGGATTCCTCAAGAATATCACATAACATGCATAACAGGAAGTTGAAGTAAAGAAAATTACCTAAAGAATCCAGTCAACTAATGGGCTACATTTCTTGGCATTTCCAGATTTGCAAGATGTAGATTCTTTGATGTTGAAAACAATACTGAATGCGTATTTATTTATTTATTGTCCCTTGTGTTAATTCTGACTTCTGGTGTTTGCCTGGACTAGTCTCTGTGGCTTTCTTGGCAAGACTTTTGGAAGTGGCTTGCCCCTGTCTTTTTTGTAGGGTTGAGAGAGATTACTTGCTCACCTAAGTGCATCCACCTGACTTTGTGCCTATGGCAGTACTAGAACTCACAGTGTCCTGGTTTCTAGTGTGGTGCCTTAAGCACTACATCAAACTGGTTCTTGACTAATGTCACTAGAGATCTAATTTTGTAATTAGAATTAGCAAGATATAATGACATGGTTTAAAATATTGCTTTCAAACAGTAACACTGCTAACTTGTTGATAAAGTATGTTTTATGTAAAGAATTAATATTTGCTTCAAGTTATGAGTTACATAAACACACACACACACATACACACACACACACGGGTAAATTCTTAGCTGGCTATAGACCTTTGAGTTAAAACATGAGCCATTAATTAGTTAGCAATTTTATAAAAAAATGCTTTATAAAAAATGAAGCTGGTGACTGAAGCTGATGAGTTCAACTGAATATGTTCTATTCTGCTATCCTTTTTATAGTATAATTTTCAAAGCCTTAAATGATTGTGAACTCCTTTTCTAGTTTCCACTTGAAAGTTTAAATTATAATCATAGATGATATTTTTAAAAATCAACCATGGAAATCAACCCACTTCTTTGTTAGACTTTCTGCAAGATCCTTCATTTGAGATAAAAATATCCAGAGGTATTACGGTTTTCAAAATCTTGTTTCCATAACTCTTAGAGCATAGACAAGTTTTAGCAGTAGATAATACTTCGGTTTTGGTGTTCCCTCGAGTAATTTAAAGATTGTGCATCACATGCACAATTATTTCATTTCAGTTACCTGTTTGTCATCCAGGATATTCTATAATCAATTCTCACCAATTGTTATCCAATGCACTGGGCATGACATCAAACTAGATGGGTCCATGGTTCTCCATTGGAGGGCTCGTGGGCAAATGATGACATGTGTACAATGGCATCACACAAATGCTGCGACTTGTGCCAGTTGTTGGAAAGCAAGTTTGCAGTAGTAGCATTTAAGTCATGGTATTATTTTTGATATCATCATGGTTCACTCTGGATCCCACCACTGATCTCCAAGGTCACTTCCAGTCCTTACGTTCAATAATTCTATGAAATGAAAGAGGAACTATAAAAATTATGCCTTAGAATTTGGTTCCATATGACACCCTGGTGTTTGCATGACTTCAATTCATACACTTTGAAAGTTGTTCCGAAAAATTCTGCCTAAGATGAAGCTCACTTGATTTTGCAGTCAAATATCTTCAAGTTGGGATCAGAAGCTGCCATTCACTTAACAACTGTTTTGTTTAGCAATGGAAATTTTGGGCTCAATTGTGGTTGTAAGTTGAGGATTACCTGTAATTGCAGATGCTGTGATTCTTGACAACTTCTTATTCTGTGCTACATATGTGGATATATGGTTATGTGCCACTCCTCCCTTTACAAATGCCTACAAGATAATAGAGCAAGTATATTTAATTGGGAGTCTTCAGTAGCAAAGCAGATCAAATGGATTTTTACTCTTTTAGTGTTAAAGTTGCTCTAAATCTTTTCCTTTCAATACAGAGTACCAGTTGGAAGTCTTCCATGGGTGATCTTGAAGAAACATAAAAAGGACAATCTGTTACTCTTAGAATGTCAGTTGTAGCCACAGTCCTATGATCAATTTTCTTTTGTAACAGAGCACCATTACAGAAGAAAAGTTTCAGAGGATGAAAGAACAGTTGATGTCAACCTGCAATGTAACTAATGATGGATGCTTACAAATACAAGAGGTACCTGCCACTTTTCTTCTTTTGGGACTTTAAAAAATAGCATAGATAATTGAACACACCTGAGAGCCAGTTTTAATAATAGGAATTTCTTGTATCTTAGACATTACTGCTGTTTTCTCACTTCAGCCATGCCTGATTTCCATTTTTGGAAATCATCCCAAGACATGGTCAAAAAGGTTAGGATCGCAATCACAACAATATGAGCTCTGCCCACGTTTTTATCTGTGCACTCATGCAATACCCATAAAAAAAGCAGGAAGAGCTTCGAACTCATCATTGTGGCTGTCATCTTGATTTTTGACCATGCCTGCTTGGCAGCCCTAAGTCCTGTAAACATAGAGAGCAGGGGCATTGGGAAGATAGAAAAATCAGGATAATGCCTGTATGACTGAAGGTCCATTCCTTTTTTACATGTGCCATATGTGTGAGACACATTAAAAAAATCACAAGGTCAGTCCTCTTAACTTTTCTGATTGACCTAATATAGATTAAGGATACTGATTATTGTACAATGATAATAATTTATGTCATTTTAGCTTGCAAAAATGATTTTGACTGAGGAAGACAACTTTCTGCTACTTTTCCAAAGAGAAACTCCTTTGAATAACAGCGTGGAGTTCATGCAGGTGGGTAAGAGTTCTTGCTGCATGTTCCGGTTTTTGAAGTAACAACTGTTGTTGATTTTTAGTTCACTCAATCCACTGCCTCAAATAAAGTAAGTACTGGAGGATTTGGGTTTTAAAAACAGAATGTATTGGTGTGATAAGAGAAGCTAAACCTGAGACTATTTCTACTCTTTCCTTCTGATACCAAGAAGTACATTTATCTGGGACAAACTGATAGTGTTGTTGGAAAGGAGGGAGGTCAATCATATGTGGGCATGGAATATCAGCAACTGTTCTTCTACAAAACTTCCTTGAGATGCATCTTGAAGCATAGACCCATCTCTTTTTGTGTTCTGTAATACATCATCTCTTATTTGTGTATGGTTTGCTGTGAAAGTGACAACACATGCTTCTTGACACAGGTAATCATACCCTACCCTACCCTTCCACACCATACTCCTTTCTGTAGCTGCTTATTCAGTTCACAAATGGGAAGGAATAAAAACTGTGTCTATTTTTCCATGTAGTTTACTGATCAGATTTCTCTTATGAAAAACATATTAGCAACATGCTGGTCCTGTGTGCCATAGACGCTTACATTAAAAAAAAACTGGTAAAAAATAAGTTTTCGGTCAATCAACTAAGAAAGACTCAACAGCTTTAACACATCGCCAAGAAGAGGCCCAGTTTAGCCAGCTTTTCTATGGATACTGAGATGTGTTTTGTAGACTTCCTAGTAATTCAGAAATTATTATCATTTCTCATCCTGTGAAGATGAGAAAGATACACCCGGTTAGAACAGATTTTATGGCTTATCCATCTCAGTCTCAAAATGCAGTTTGAGATAAGCTACCTTATTTGCATAGCAATAACCTGGCCTGGAAACCACACGTCCATACTGAACTAGCATGTCTGTAGTCTGACATCTTTTCATGGGGAAAAAAAATCAGTAACACAAACAAGTGAGACCTGTAATAAAATGGGCTAGTGTAGGATTTGTCACGGATAAAATAAAGGGATAGCAAATAAAATGAAGGCTGCACCCTTCCTTGTCTTTCAAATTTTGGGCTCAGTTGTGGTCAGTTGAGGTCTACCTGTGTATATAATCTTCTTTCTAATAATATCACTCATTCTTCTGATTTGGCGACTAAACAATAGACAGTTCCATAAAACTTATCTAATGAACCAGATTAACAGAAAATGTTCTAGGTTATTTACTTCATTCTTTAGCACTACACACACTTCTTCAGGCTTCTGCTAGCTGAACCTGTAGCACTGTAGTGTCCTGAGAGAAATCTGTTAAAGGATTTATTGGTGAGCTTGTGATGTTAATTCAAGGACATAATTTGTAAAGTACCACGCTTTTTCTTTCCTGCAGATTTGGCGTCATTATGATGCTGACAGCAGTGGCTTTATTTCAGCCGGTGAACTCCAAGTAAGTTCTGGGCTTGCTGGAACTGTATCCAGAGGCTGCTTTTGTTATTAGCTACTCTTTGATTACCGTTGCCTATTACCTGTACTAAGCAGAGTTCCAGGTAAGCCACCTTTCCCAGGGTGGCTGCAAGCTGCAATTAAGTTTCCTTGGGGGTTGGCAAATGTGGATGGGGATAAGACCCCAAAATGAATAGGCCTATAGCATGCACATAGAGAAGACTTGGATGTTCTGTTTCCCTTTGTGGCAATATTTGCAGGTTAATTTATTATTTCTCTTACTTTGTAGAGGAGTTGTTTTCTCTTTAAAATAGTGGAAACCTGCTGTGCCTATTTTCAACTACAGAGGTAGAAATGCCTCTGGAAGCCAAAACAAAGTTGCCCATCCATGAATTATGCATAAGCCATGTATGAATCAAGCTCTGAGTCATGCTTATTGTTCTAGGATGAAGCTGAAATGTAACTTCTACCCTCTTTCCTGAACTTAGGACTTTCTGCAAGATCTGTTTCGGCAGCATGGAAAAAATGTTTCCAAAGCAAAACTGCAAGAATATACTGATACCATGGTAAAATGAAATTTCTTAACTATTATTCCTAGCATTATAGTAATTCTTAAATCTCTGAGGCAGCCTGAAGGATTTTTACAGTATTTGGATGTGTGCAGCAAAGGATGAAAAAGAACATTATACACGAAGCACATAGGATTTAAAGATCATTTCAAACAGCAATCTTCTACCTTCAGAAATATAATGCAGAGGAAAAAGGTGGAAATGGTAGAGCAAGAGCAAGGAGAAAATGAAGTAAGGAGAGCTCTGAGTTCTCTCACAAGAACCTTTCAATTCTGGAACTCTATATTTTTTCTTTATGTGACTCAGAGACATGGCGCATCCCCCACTTGTGCCCAAAAATATGTCATTTTTAAACACTGTGCTGGAGAGTGTCATCTGCAGCCGATGCTTTTTTGAGCGGGTGCTTCCCAAATCCACATAATTTACCCAAAATTGGGGAAAAGTGGTTTTTCTTTCAGCAGGGACACACAAACTCATTATCCAACCCCAATAGGTCTTTAAATAAGACCTTTCTGTTAAAAAGGATCTCAGTAAAAAGGATGTACCGATAAGTGGTTTTGGGTAAGGAAGGAAAGGGCTCGGGAAGTTCTGCTTTAAGGAGGCTTGGTAAGTTGTTGAAGAAGGATGCTCATATTCTTGTTTAAATCAAAAACATTCTTTCAGCTTTTGGGTCTGTGGCAACAGCTTGAAAGTGTAAAGGGCGAATGCTTTGCAGAATGTCAGCAACCAAAAGTAAATTTTCAGATGCAGGATATTAATTGAGGCTGGCTCTGCAACCACATTAATCCAATGTTATTGTTAGTATTTCATCTTTATTGGCTGCCAGTTTATTTCCATGCTCAGTTTAAACTGTTGGTTTGGCCTTTATAGCACCAACAGCACAATATATCTACTTAGCACTAAAAGCCACTGATTTCAATGATTTTATATTCAAGTGAGTGCATATAGATTACCATCTAAATGGCCTAAACATGTAAGCCTTTTCCATTTCAATATTTCTTTATAACCTATTTTTTTAAAAAAGCTCCCTTGGAACCAATGATCAGGAACACTTAGACATGTTTAGTTTGTTTAGTGCTAGTATTTTTTTAAATTATGTTTTCTTTCCATGTAACTAGCAATTTTTGAGATACTTTATCTCAATTATGTTGAACTCATTAAAATATTATATACATAAAAAGTTTCCTGGATTAAGGACTAAGATTATTAGCACACAGAAGTCTTGAGTATCTTTTATTACATTTCACTTCTAGAAACAGAACAAATCTGTAAATACTCATTGATTCCATGGCAAATTCTAAACTGGGCAGGGAAACTTTTTAGACCTAAAGGAGCAGCACACAGACACAAAATAACCCAGTCATCAGAGGAGACGTTTCTGCTCATGTTTCAGTGAGATACATATGGTGATCATTCAAAGGGTAGTCTTTCTAGTAGTGGGCCCCTTGGAGATCCAGCCATAGTGTTCCTCCAGCTACTGGGGGGCTATTCCTTAGCAAATCTTTATGTGTCAGTGGGATCAAAGGATGATGAACAAAGCCACAGTGCCATCATCCTAGGAGGTTCAGCCAGTGAACTAAAAGGACCAAGTCTATCACCCAAGTACTTACTATGGGGCCATCATGTCCTCTAAGCATAATGCAAGGCTATGCATTTTTATTTGTGGCTAGCTAAAGATGTACATTGTCCTTATTGACAATAGGGTGGGAGCTGAGGGTATTTTGAGGGTGCTCATTGGCTGATGAATGGCCAAAATAAGTATTTCCCCCAACGTCAATGTGACTGGTGCACTGGCAATCAAGGAGAGTCTGATCGCGTTAATATCTCTCCCTAAAAAAAAAAGTGAACTTAATTTGTAGAAGTTTATCCTTGCTGATGTTGATAAAGATTCTCAGTCATCCAGGTAGAATTGTATCATTGCTGATCTTTCTAATAGGGCTCCCTATTGTCGTTGTAGCAGTGCGGCTCTCTATAAATGCGATCTCCAATAATTTGAGCATCCAGCTCTGTCCTGAATGCCTTACAAGCCATTCAGATGTATTTGATGGCCAAGTAGTTGCTAACTGTGGTATGACTTTTAAAGTACCCTGGTATTTAGCATTCTGCAATTCACAAAGCTACGTTTCGTCTCTGCCACGTTCAAGGAAAGCTCATTACTGGCATATTCATCTGCAAATCATACTACCTACTCTGCCAAAATAATCATTTCCAGATTGAAGTTATTATTATTCATTCGCTAAAATAGCAAGTCATGATAATATCTGTCCAGCTGCCAGCAATGGGCTTTCATTTCCAGTGGACAATATGTTTCCATCAGATATGGCAGCGCCTTTTACCTATGTAAAAGGTAATTTTTAAAACCTTTTTTAAATGTGCAATTTAAAGAAAGTGGGGGAGGAAAATCCACAGGCTAAGGATTAATTCTCAGCTATCTGGATGATGAGAATGTTCTCCATTTTTGTCCAAATAGTTGATGAGTAATTTAGTTTATTGGATCCCTGAGATATAAAATAGCATTTGAATGATAAATTGTTTGGGTCCTTCATAACCCCATGGCATCATTTATTTAGCTTTTAAAATTATTCTAGTGCAGTAGGAGAACACTTCCTATGCACCTTGATCCATTAAACCCATCAAATAATTCTGGGAAGAGTTTTCAAAGAAAAGGAAAGGGTACATGAAAAAACAATCATGCTCTTTGGGACACGATGCTACAACACAGATTAGCTAGCGGTTAAGGCATTAAGCTAGAAACCAGGAAACTGTGCATAGTCCTACCTTAGGCATGAAAGCTAGCTGGGTAACTTTGGGCCAATTTCTCAGCCCAAGCCATTTCACGAGGTTGCTGTTGTAGGGAATGCAGGAGGAGGAAGGAGTATAAGGTACACTCGCCACCTTGAATTATTTATAAAAATAATATAGATGGAATCTAAATGACAAGAAAGGGCGTGGTGGCCTAGCGGTTAAGATGCTGGACTTGTCAACCGGAAGATTGGCACTTGGAGACCCAAGTGCCACATGACAGGGTGAGCTCCCATTCTTGCCCAGCTCCTGCCAGTTTGAAAGCATGCAAATGCAAGTAGATAAATAGGTACCACTTGAGTGGGAAGGTAACTGTTTCATGCGCTTCAGAGTACAGTCATGCCATCTACATGACTACAAAACACCTTCAGACAATGTTGGCTCCCTCGTCTAAGAAAAGGAGATGAGCATTGCCCTCTGGAGTCAGACATGACTGGAGAGGGGAAACCTTTACTTTTTTATAAATGATAAAAAGAAAAAGAAACCTGGTCTCTCTACAGGCTACATGTTTTTCTTATTGTAACAGTTATGACAGGGGACTTTTGCTTTCAGTTCAGTTCAGCCACTAATGACAGAACCGACAAACCTAAGTAAGGCTGAAGGAGAGGAAAGGACATGTAATGAGTAAGATTGCCTGTTTATTGACAATTACCTATTTCACTGCACAGAGAAGCGAAGGCTTTTGAGCTTTCCAGAAGAAGAAGAAAAGGGGAAAAAAAGATGTGAATTGTAGAAGAAGCTAGGCTCATATTCGCAGTAGTGAATCACAATTCATACAATGGAACTGGGTGATGATCTCAGACAATGAACCAGGTGCAAGAAAAGAGACAATAAAACTCTCATCTCATGCAGTGTTGTTATGATTTCACTTGAGGTTGCTGAAATGTCTTGCTAGAAACGGCTTGTAATATTTCGTTCTTTCATATGATTTAGGCATTTTCATAGGACAGCAAGTGAGTTTTCTCATCACTATTTTGAAAATTTGGCAATGCCCTTGGGATTCTGGTGAGCGGGCACTGCCTCATCAACCCCTAGTTTTCTGTCTTGGCAATAGCAATATCACTTAGACTTCTATACCACTTCACAGTGCTTTACAGCCCTTTCTAAGCAGTTTTACAGACTCAGCATATTCCCCCCAACAATCTGGGTCCTCATTTTACCAACCTCAGAAGGAAGGAAGGCTGAGTGAACTTTGAGCCGGTCAGGATTGAACTGCCGGCAGCGGGCAGAATTTGCCTGCAGTACTGCATTCTAACCACCGCACCACCACGTCTCATTCTGCCATTCTGATTACTGTTAAAAATTCATCACGTGTCAATTCCAATAGATCGGTGAAGGCTTCAATAGAAAACAGAGTTGCTATCCCAGGTCAGCCAGGCATCTCAATTAGTCATCTTTTGTGAAATGAGGCCAGGTGTATCCTTACGTTGCAATTGACAGTTGACATATTTCTGAGTAATAATCCAAGTTCATTAATGTTTCAATAATGGGAACTGCTAGAAGATTAGAGATCTCATGGTATCGGAGCTTGACTCCTCCTCCTGTTGAGGGTTTGTATGGTGCAGGTTGAGTGAGTATAAGGGAGAGATACTGAGGTGCAGAACCTGGCAATTTGTAAGATGCAAAGAGAAAGAGAGAAGCTGCTCACTTGATCTTGGGAACAACTTTGTAGAAGGACATTTCCAGTTACCATTCATAGACTGTATAGTACTTGTAAAAAAAAGCATAAGCCTCCATTTTGTTACACCACGGGTGTCCAAGCTTGGCAACTTTAAGACCTGGGAGTTGAAGTCCACAAGACCTCAAATTGCCATGCCCAGACAACCCTAGTCTACATCGTGCACTCATCTGAGAAAAACTACATCATATGCTGTAGGAGTGCAGGGTACTGATTTTGAGATGGCCCTATCTTCTAAGCCACTGAGCCTGAAGATTAAAGGATAGAAAGATGAAATACTATGCAACATATGGATATGATCATATTTCTCCCCCCCCCCCCCCCGGGATTTTTTACAGCTTTCCTAATGGTAGCATTAATAAAATAGAGATTAAACGTTATCTCAGTTTTGAATATTTTAAAACTGGAGCTAAGCTGTGCAGTTTGCCAAATTGCTTTCCCACATATAAAAAATTAAATCCAGCTTCTCAACCTCCTTTTATTATAGTTTATTCCATTCATTATTTCCTTCACTCTTTCTTCCTTTCCTTCATTCTGAAAAAAGCACTGTCCTTCCCCCCCACCTTTTGTTGTATTTGGACATAATGGCAGGAAACGGGCAGAGGGTGGAGCCAAAAGTAAACCAACCAGCAAGAAAGAAAATGCTAAGAATACAATTAGAATATACTTCAGAGAGCAGAGAAAGCTTTTTACATTAATAGATTTTGATACCAAGAGATTGAAATTTCTTAATTAAATCTCATTTTTACACGACAAAGCTCTTTGGTAGTATCAAATGGTTTTTTGAAAGCTCAGCAACATGATGGTTAAGGATCATTCTTCTGAAGGCCTATGGCAGGACTCTACAAAATTGCCAACTTTAAGACTTGTGGACTTCAACTCCCAGAATCCCTCAGCCATCTATGGCTGGGCAATTCTGGAAGTTGAAGTCCACAAGTCTTAAAGTTGTCAACTTTGGAGAGCCTTGGCCTATGGTTTCCAAGAACAAATTCAGAAGACCTGCTCCTGCAAACCTCTCCCCAATAGTGCCCCCCAATGTACTAGAACTGCTTCTATCAGAAATGTTTGAGCTGCAGAACTCTTGGCTGTGCTGGTAGAAATGTCTGGGAATTGTAGTTCCAGTACTTAAGCATGAAATTCTGGGGCAGGCTGCTGTTGACATCTTAGGTCTACAGTGTTTACATAGGTACTTACCCATGACTCTCAAACAATAAATAATAAAGTCTTCCCATAAGGATGTCAGATGCAAAATCCTAAACTTTCAACACTCCCCCACCAATTGTTCCTTTACAATTTACATTTAATTCTTGATTTGTCCCTATAGTTTGTTAAGGGTTACCCAATTGTCTTATCCTAAAATTACATTCTTCAGATTTTTAGCCTATCTCATCCTCAAAGGCTTTTGGGCTGCAGATTTATACATGCTTTCCAGAGACCAATCACTCCTGAAGGTAGCAGCACCTTCTTTTGAATCAACCTGGACTTTAAAAAAAAACATTTCATCAGTTGTTAGGGAAAAATTGGAAAGTGGGAGAAAACATTTTGCTTACATATTCAATGTCCGTTATCTGAAAGAAGGGTCACAAAAGCTTATTTTAAAATTATGACTTGAATAGCCCAAATATCCTTGGGAGAAATCTATGGTAGACTTATGAACATCTTTGGAACACCACATAACCAACCATTTGTCTGTCTACTGTCACTCAAAGTAATTTGAGCGTATCATTTTGATTAGTAAATTGCTATTGGTTTGGGGTGTTGGTTTTTTTTCCTAGTTCTCCTAATATTAAACATTTCACTTCCGCTATTTGCTTTGTAGATGAAGCTCTTTGACAAAAATAAAGATGGCCGGCTGGATCTGAATGATCTTGCAAGGTAAATATTAACGGTTTCATTTCACTTCGAGTGGCTTCAGCAATGTTACCTCATGTTGTACAGTTACTACAGGCTCAGGACTTGCTTTTCCTGGAAGCAAGGTGACAATGCACCATATCACAAACTACTGTTTCCAGAAATGTCTGTTAACTTCCCGTGAAATCTCCTCTCTTTCTGAGCTTTTCGAGCACAACTGTCTATTTCTGTGGAAATGAAGTCTCAGAAAATAACGGTTTGGCTCTTTCCACTCAGGATTTTAGCTCTTCAGGAAAATTTTCTCCTTCAATTTAAACTGGATGTAAGTACAGTAATTTGAAGAGAACTTGATTATTATTTTTTTCTGTAGTATTTTCCCCTCCAAATTAATTCCTCTCCTACATGTTTTATTTAGGCTTCCAGTGCAGAAGAAAGAAAAAGAGATTTTGAGAAAATCTTTGCACACTATGATGTTGTAAGAATTTTATTATTACTATTTGGGATTACTGACCCAGCAGCACACCAAATGATAAACTCATTTTATGAATACTGTCCTTTATTGGAAGATATTCTCAAATACTCCATGTTTAGTTTAAAGATAAGTTAAAGATAATCTATGAAAAGGAATTTGCCCATCATTAATGAGTCCTATTTAGCTGGCAAATGTAATTTGCATCAAAATTATATAATTCACATTATTTGCACAATCATTGCTGCTGTGATATTATTATGACCTGTACCAATCAGTTAAACTACAAGTCACTTGGTTATAATTCTTCACAAAGTGTAGAAATGGATTTTGCTTTATTTAAATTATGGTAATTATTTTTAAATGTAAGTGTGTATACAAATCCATGTGTACATGTATAGTTGCAGACATTATTATAGCTGCTTTGCTGGGCAAATGGGTCAACAGGGCATTATCCAAACAAAAACTGCTCTTAGTGGAGAGCATTTTCTGCCTTCCGTTACTTAAAATGTCAAAGATAATGGTTTTTTTATTTGTTAGGGCTGTGCAAACTTTTCAAAGAGGTATTTGGCAACTGGCAAGAGTCTGTATCTATTTTGTAATCATTAAGGAAGAGGTTTTGGGTGGGGTGGGGTGGCAAGGATCATGAGTTGCTTCAGAAGCAGGTCCTGGCTGTTTTCCATTCATAATCCTTCTTTTTGGTCCTCTAGATACAAATGCAGATAATTCTGGTCTCGCACTGCAATACGCTTTATCCAAGTACATATGAAAACTATAGGCAGTGGAAAATTTCTCTGTCTATGAAGGTTTTCCATGTCATATTTCATTTCATTTTTATGGGTTGGAATTGCACAAAGAATCTCCATGAATAGATGAAGATCTCTAGCTTTCAAAGCCAACTATCTACAATAAGAAGTAGAACAATAGAATTATGTAGAAGAGGCCAGCATACTTGTTTCCTCCTTTTGTTTGCACAGACAACACACATTTAAAGTACTTGTAGAAAGTGTATGACTCTTATCGATCCGGTCCATGTGGCGAAAAGAACTTGATGCTCATATCCCATTAGTCTCTAATATGCCACAGCTCTTGTAAGATTTATGCGTCTATTTGTTCTCAAGGCTGACAGGATAGGAGTAAGGCAGTAATCTTTTCTCTTATGGATTCTGGTAAATTTCTTTTTTTCTTTTCCATGAGATCCTTCTTACTCTTATGGATATACTCAATCCAAGATTGAGTATATTATTGCCAGAAAGAGGAGCAAAGTATGTAGATAGACATGTCAACATTTTTACTTCACAAATGTACATGATCATTATATATTCCAGAGTAAGACAGGAGCTCTTGAAGGCCCAGAAGTTGATGGGTTTGTAAAAGATATGATGGAGCTTGTCAAGGTAACTTACTATTATGCTTTCTGCCCATTATTTTTTAACCAAAAGTTGCTCTTAATCCTAGATCAATGAGTCCACCTGTGAATGTTTCAGTTCAGCTGTTTAATGATTGAACAAAATAAGCTGCTTACATTTTCTCTTTTATGGAAAGTAAAGAAGAGAAGAATGGGAAAATGTTATGCAACACAAACTCTTGCACACATTACAGCTTGTCTTGTTCAAATTATCCATACTTCCTCAACTGCTGCTCTTCCCCATCCTTCCTCCCCGACATAAATATTTGCTGGTAATGTACTAACTGTGTATTTCAGTTCCACAGAATATATTTCTTCCAACCTTCCCCAATCTGATAACTTCCTTTATGTTGGGTTACATCTGCCCTTACCCTCAAAGATCAAGCAATTACCTGTTTTCGATAGAGATAATAGGAGTTAATGTTCAAAACATCTGAAAGAGCCACAGTTCAAGAAGCCTGTTTCATGTTATGTGTTTTTTAAAAAATTAAATCTACCGTATTACCCTGGAGTACAACTCCATTATTTCTCATTATTGCAGCAAATGACATTGACTGGATATAAGCTTGCTCGGCTAGGAGGCAAAATAGGGTCAGACCTTGTTTATACTTGACTTTGAAAGAATAGTTGCAGGCTAAGATGGTTAAGGAAAAAACAACATAGAAGAGACAGAGGCAGGCTCTGGGGTAGACTGATGTCATGCCTACTGGTGTGAAATTCATCTTGGCAATGATGTGTTGTTCTCGTGTTATGTTCAATTTTATGTTATTTTATTTTGTCTAGATTTTTTTTAATGTTTTGTGTTGAGTATAACTTAAATTAAATTAATCAAATCAAATAAATAGAGTAGATGGGCTTAATGCTAAAAATGTTTTCCATTTATTTTGTATTTTCCATTTCCATGTATTTTGTTTTCCAAAGTGCGCTTTTATCTCTTTCTTTCTCTTTCTCTCTCTCTCTCTTATTATTATTATAGCCCAGCATTAGTGGTACAGATCTGGATAAATTCCGAGAGATCCTGCTTCATCACTGTGATGTGAACAAGGACGGAAAAATTCAAAAATCTGAACTTGCCTTATGTCTGGGGATTAAAAATACCCCATAGGCATTTATATGCTTTTTTCTATGATCTAATAGTTTTCTTTCTTTTGTGAAAACCTGTGAAAACATTTGTGAAATCTTTTTCAGTACTATGTAATAATAATCTGCTGTATTAAACTTAGAAGATAGGCTCATAAAGGTTAAGGATATTCAATTAGCAAGTATGTAGTCACAAGTATGTATTCGGATAGAAAATGTGATGAATAGCAACTGGTTCTGTGCTGTTCAAAGAAGATACTATCTCTCATAGTCTTATACATTTTTGATCAATGAGAAAGTTCTGTGATTGCTGCAACAAGAAAAGTTTCTGCTGTTTATTTTGCTTTTAATGTTTTCATTCCCTGGACTGTATCCTTCATCTAGTGTTCCCTTTGTTTTGTCCCTTCCTACTTTCAAGTACGGTAGAGGGAGTCCTCAACTTACAACTGTGATAGAGCCTGCCCATTATGGCCATAAGTTGCAACATTCATAAAGTGGGGTTATCATGTGACCAATCCAATTTTACAACTTTTTTGTGGCAGTCGCTAAGCAAATGCGGTTGTTAAGTGAAGCCATTGTTGCTATGGGATATTTTTTACCCCAAAACATGCAAATAAATCCCAATTTTTAGCAAAAACATCATAAATCATGGTCATGTGACTGTGGGAAGCTGCAAGCTACCGTAAATGCGGTCTGCTTGCTTAGTGCCCAAAACGTGGTCAGTCGGTTGTGGGGGAAGACAGCTGTCAAAACTCTGGAACTATGTCATAACTTCAAATGATTGCTAAGTGACCAGTTATAAGTTGAGGATTACCTGTATGGCCTTTGAAACTCACATCGGTGGGTTTTTTTTGTAAGAACACTTACAGAAAAATAAAGCACAACAGTTGATGACACAGAGGACAACTGGAATCTATATTATTTATTACATATCCATAAGTTCCTAGATATACTATGTGTGGAAAATCTTTGTCTTTTTCATGCCCTATCTATCTCCAAAGGCAGGAGATGACATAGTTGGGAACTGTGAAGGTCTGTTGGGAAGCAACAATGAAAAATATTGCTTTATACATATTTTATTTTTAAAAGCTATTTCATTTTCCTACCATTAAAAGAATTCCAAAGCTTTATTTGGTTTATAACCTGTATAAAAGTAAATAAAGATAGCTAAGATGCTCCTTAGCAATGGTCTCACTTCCATTTTTTAATTCTGCTTTCCTGATAAGTTGGTGTTGTAGAATATTATTTACATTCCAGCAAATTTAGAAGATCAAAATGAACTGCTAATAGAGAGAAGAAGGCGGAATATTTTTATTTAATGTGCACTTATACCTAAGGAAAATTATACAAGGAAAAACAAGTCACAACACAGTTTTAACTAATATCAGCAATGTAGCTATTTAAAAATCAGAGTTTTTTTAAAAAATCTCTCAAACTGTCATCATCTAAATTCACACCAAGCTATTGCCACTGAAAAGAAAACTTCTCCCAAATTTATAAAGGTTCTGAAAAAAGGAACAAATTAATTTCCTCTTTAAACCTAAGCAGCTGCAAACAGGAGAGACATATCAAAAAGCTTTTCTTAACTGAGATATCAAATGCTCATAACACAAGGAAAAACGGGGAAAACTTAAACAGTATTTTGTGCCTATATTTCATACTTTGGTTTGTTGTTCCTTTCCTAGGGGTATAACTAGCCAGTTGTACCTCTTTTTCTTTCTTCCAGGAGCCTTTCATTATCAAACAAACCTACGGGCTACAATTTAAAAAAAAAATCATACTGTTTGCTTAAGTACTTAATGGAACAAAATAAGCTCAATTTTCTTTGTATAATGAGCTTTATTAATGCTTCTTGAACAGAGCAATGCCAACTAGGGCACCACAGTGAGAGGAACTGTAATTCTGGGCTAGATTGACAAACACTGATGCACATCCCATCAATGCCAGACTCAGATGTTCACTAGTATAGATTTCTTTCTTGCGTTAAAAATGTTATTGTATCTCAGGATAGTCATTCAGTTATTTTCTCCCTTTCTGTACATAACCAATGCTATTAATGCACTTAGCTGTGGGTATCTTTCACCATCAAAGCTGACACCAGACACTGCATGGAAAAAATCAAAGAAGTAATGCAAGATTGAAGATGTGGAGAGACCTCCTGACCCACAGAATTGCCAGGTCAGACACAACATGTAGTTCTATGACATATGTTTTTTATAAATAGACTAGTTCCACGTGCAGAACCCAGGATCTTGACCATTTATATATATGTACTGACTAAGAATCATAATACATGACTTTAACATAGTGATGAAATGTCTGCTTCCTTGCATTGCTTAGAACAGAGGTTCTGCAGGCAGAATCCAGTGCACGGGGCTGTCCTAGAAAATGTAAGGGGCTGGGCCACATCACTTCAGCCCAGTTTACCCAGTGTGAAGAGGAAATAGGCCAGCAGTTTGGGGGGGGGCATCAAGCTGGCCATGCCCATCCAGTCAGCCACACCGATCCAGTCAGCTACGCCCCCCCACCAAAGGTCAACCGCAGCCCTGATGCCATTCTCAGTGAAATTAAGTTTGACACCCCTGGCTTAGAACAATATATCTTCAGAGGGTACTGTAATTGTAGGTATGCAAATCTTATCCCAGAATCAGACATACACATGTTGAATGAACATAGGAGTCAGTCCAATTTCCAGTGGCAATTGCAAGCTGTCTTGTCTGGATCAACTTTGTGGAGGCCTCTAACTGACAGACCAAATTGAAATTGCTGTTAGAACGTCACTTTTAGAAAAGAAAACTTAATGATATTTTATTGGAAATGGCTCTGAATCATTTCTTAAGGTTATTGGAGAAATTACCACTAGTTTTAGACAATCAAGAACACCGAATTCCTGAAGGGGAAGGAGTTGGGGGGATGAGAAAGCACATTAAAAAATGCATTATCTTGGTTTCCTTGGCAGCATGAATTTTCAATGCACGAAGGAAACTTAGCAAGACAATAGGATGCAAACAGCTTTTTAGGTTGATCAAAAATTTTGGAAAACATAACAGTGGTCCTTTCCTCCCTATGATTTTGTTTATCGGTTTCTCTCTATCTCCTTGCCCTATTATAGAGAAATAAGGAGGGTTTTTTTATTTTTAAAGTTGGACCACTTTCCAACTTTCCATTCATTTTTGTACCGCTTTCAGATTTCCCAATCAAGCAAGCTTTGACAGCAATGTTGCTACCAGTTACAAAACTCAGCCAAAGCAAACTGGAATCCTGTTCTGGCTCTTTCCCTGAACCCATCACGGCACATTTTTATATTCTTCACAATTTGCCCTCAGCTGCAGGTGTAGATGCAACTCTTCCAGAAACACTGCTGAGGTTGGGCTAGTCATGCTGGCATAGAGAATCTTTTCTCCAGGTGTTGATTAACTCATACATCTGATTTCTGTAAGCCATATAGAGCAGCTCATCCTCCAAATCCACAAAGTAATGCATTCACAGTAGGAACTGCTGTTGAGATGGAAAAGGGCAGAATGAAAGAGAGAGTGAGAGTGAGAGTGAGAGAGAGGGAGGGAAGGAGGGCAAGAGAGAGAACATTCCCACATCATTCTGTGGCTTAGCCACGGGTAAGTACAAATGGCAGCTTTCCAATTATGGCTTATGGCTTAGTGTGATGCATAGGGACAGCAGGGACTCATTCAACGAACTACAATTGTACACTTCCTGGTTTCACCTGGTGTTTAAACTAGCCCCAAGAGAAAAAGACTGCGGAAGTCTTTAGAGTCTGTAAGAGGTTCACTTTGGTAAGGCATTAGGACTGGGATCTGTTAACCAAAGTTTAAACGGTTACTTTGACACTGGACAGAATGTTTTTTCCATACAAAATTCCCCATGTTTTCCAAGACATATCAATTTTGACAATATTAGTATAATTTGGAGCAGGAGAGAAGTTATATTACTGCTATTGCTAACTATCCATCAGTTAGAAATTAGTCTCCTGTAAACCATGCAGAAATTAAATAAAAAATAAGTTCATAAGTTGACCATTGTGGTACAATTTGCAGTTTCTCTTCTTTCTGCTCTGTTATTTTCAATATTGGCAGTTACCGGACACAATATTGGACACAGTGATGAGGAAGTGTGCCTCCTTCAATGCCCAATGTATATATTTGTAAATGAGCAATACAAAAATATAGTAAATTTACAGTGACTATTCACTAAGGAACCTAAATCTGAGCCATTGCTACTACTAAGCGGCCAAGCATAGAAGTATTTTATGAGTTGGTATAACCAGCTGAAGTCAATTTCTGCAAGAACACTAAGCCATCAAAATCAAGTCATATATCATAGGCTAGCTCTTTCCCTTATTCATGTCTGCTGAAAATAATTTTATAGATTGGGCATTGGCCTTCACAATGTTGTTGTTGTAGTATTAATCTTGACCTACAAACTGAGCCACAGAAAAATGGATTTCATGCCAAATAGGTATTTCCCTCCTGTTTACTGCAAACTGAAGGTATTGCAATCCCCGGAGAATCTCTTTTATATCTCAAAATTCCTCGAAGAGCCCCCAAGTGCATCAGTTAGCCTTTGAAGCAGCTAGAAGTACAATCTTATCCCTCTGAGAACTGGCAAAAAAAGCTGACAGGAAACTGGCTAGTTTCCATCTAATTTCAGACGGCTATTCTAAACGCTGGGGTTTTGTTCAAACACATAACTTCTCCAGAAATTCAGATGCCTGATGTTTTTAAGCATCAAGGTCCTCTCATATGAGAGAATGCATTTATTTTTAATGTTTGGGGAGCTGGGCTTTAGTTGATGCTTGCAGGTTTTGTGTAAATCTTTTCTTGTTTTTAGTTTGCAATGCTGTGAGGTTTTAGCAGGAGGTGGGGCTGGTAGGCAGAAAATCACCATGTTTCGGCTGTTTTTTTTAAAAGTTGAACTGGATGAAAACAATCACAGTGCCATATGTGTATGTCGTAAAGGTTTTATCTCCAGTCCTGATCTGTTGTGATTCCACTTATTTCACTGGAAATGGAATTATAAAGATGCAATCTTCCATCTAGGCATTTTAACATGCCTCCATTTTATTACCAGTTGTTTACTGCCCTTATCCATTTCATGGACTCCTGCTCACTGCAAACATTATTATTATTATTTTTTGCCCCAGCCTGTCACTTGCTCATTAACAATATACTACATTCAACATGCATTACTTTTTATCAGCTTTTGTGATCATTTCATTTTCTCTTGATGACAGTTTGGACAATGTTTTATCCCAACCTCCAACACTTGTGTGCTGCGTTTTCCAGTATATTTTTATAAAGTTTATCACCATGATGGTTATATGTACTCCATTGGCTTCTGGCAAATATTGTCTTCATAATTTGGAACAAATGTTTACATTTCTGAAAGACAAAAATCAGCCTCTACATTTGATTACAATTCTGTAAGACAACAAAAAAAGTCCCCAGGACTACATTAAACTAGTTTTATCAGTCTGTTATGAGTCTTTCTTTTTTAGACCTACATGCAAAACTTATCACATGTGTATTGTTGGTACATGTTTATCCTAAGGAACATTGTTTCACAGGCATATCTCTGGGCCCATCATTTTACATATATCTCAGTCTGCAGATAACTTGGATTTCTCACCCTTTAATAGGTCAGGGATTTAGCAGCATCAGTTACTTGAAAATAAAAAGGGTTCCTTGTAAATAGAGAAGGTCAGAACATCTGAAGGCATAAAGAGAGCTGGCAACTCCTGGGTATCATTTCTATTTTTGTTCCATTTTTCTTGATACAGTATCAGAGTTCTCTCAATGCACTGTTTTATAGCCGAATTCTTTTGTTCTTATTCATCCATTGAATTACATTTGTTTCAACCTTGGGAATGATTTCAAGCTATAAAACTAATTTTGTAAAATGGCTATTTCATGGAAAAGTGTTGAGGGGAAGATACTTGCTTACTTATTAATTTATTAATCAAATTACACGGTGGCCGAACTCACCAAAAGGGACTCTATAAGCACTCCAGAAAACAATCAGATGAAAACCACAGATATAAAAACAATAGACATAAAACATATAGAAATCTACATTAAGAAACAAATAGGATAAAAACAAACATAAAGACCTTTAGGTGAAGAGGGAATAAAAAAGATCACCTCAACAATGGACCCATCTAAGCAAATCTCCAGTTCCCTGGGAACCCCAAGCCTGATAATATCCCTTTTGTATTGTGAAAATACAAAAGGGATGGGGCTAATGGTAGGTGACTGAAGAGAAAGAGACACACATAGACATTTGCACATACCCACCCATGCATGCTGCACACAAACATTTACCTACACTGTCTTCTATTTGCTAATGCTGGCCAATTTAGATGATTGTTCAAACTGTATATTGCTTGTTTGTAGTGTAGAAAGTCAGTACCCACCCACCTTCCCAGATAATGAAATATTTTGTGGAATATTAAAAAGGCAGGATAGAATATTTGCCCTAAAGGAAAAATGGGGAAAAAATCTTAAGGGAGGCAGAAAGCAGCCCCAGTCTCCCTGCCCCAAGCAGAAACTGAGGAGGCCAGCTTTTAGAAATGCAGTTTTGGTAATCCATTCAGAAACACTGGGTCAGACAGAAACTCCAGATAAGCAACACAATTAGGCAACCCAAAGATTAACTCAGACAAACACCTAGGATTTGCATTTCCCCTTTTGCCTATAGAGCCAGCGATAACCCCATAGGAATCTGACAACAGCCATTAGAATATTAAAGGACGTGTTCTTTCACAGTAACAGGAAGCTCAAATACAAAGCCCAAAGAAGGTATAAAAACCTACCCACTCTTAATTCCATTTTATCAGCTGTCCCAGAACTGCATACTGCATGTGTGTTGGTTCTGTTCACCAATAAACTTTCTTTCTTAAGCAGCCTCCATTTTATTCCCAGCTTGGAACTGGAACTGGATTTTTCTTCCAGCAGTAGAAAAGTTACAGGTAGTCCTTGACTTACAACCATCATGAAGTCTGCCCATTACATTTGCAGGTGGCAATGGCCCTCTAAGTGAGATGGCCTCACTTAACGACCTGCACTCCCTGTTCTCCCTGATAGGGCCATTAAATGACAGTCCAGGTTTTTAAGCAGAGCACAAGGTGTTTCAGGGTGTGTGTATGTGTGTGAGAGAGAGACGACCTTCCTCGGGCCATCCAAGGCCTCCCCCTCCTCCAGGCACCCAGTGGGCCACTCTCAGGGTTCCCCCAGGACCTGACCTGCTCTCAACCCCACCACGCAAGGGAGCCTAAAGGCAGTCAGCAAAAGCTACTGACACATAGAAAGCAGCTACAGTGCAGACTGTAATTGCCCTCTGTGTGCCATAGCTTCTGCTGACTGGCTTTAAGTTCCCTTGCATGTTTGAGTGGCTGGTTTGAGAGCAGGCCAAGGCCTGCAAGGCCATAGCAAGACGGGTGGGGGAGATAGGTAGGAGGGGGCCCTACAGTGTCTCTGCAGTCGTAAGGATGAACAACAGCAGGAGCAGAAACTTTGAAGTCTAATCGTATGTTTGGGGTGGAAATCTATCAGAACTTTGAGTGGTTGCTTAGCAACCAGTCATAAATTGAGGACCACCTGTAATTACGGTGGGGTCTTTTTGTTTTAAAATCTATACTGTTCCATAGCTGCACATTTTATGAAAACTTTTAAAAGAGGCTCTTTGAATGAGCTGTGTGATCTCTCGATCTACAGTTGCCTGCTAGATGCCTAGTTTCGATGAGCATTCTTACTATAAGCACAACTCTCCTTTACCTCTCTTAAAAATCAGAGTTCTGTTTTTGGATGCAACATTTGATACTGGGCTGTTTTCATTAATGCGTGTTCTCAAGAAAGCTGTATGTAAAATAATAGTAATAGAACAGCTTTACCTTGGAAATGAAGGAGGCTGTGTTGTAGTTTGCACCTTCTTTGTTTTTAAAATGGTGCTTTGAGCGGCAGCCAGAAATACATTAAAAATAACAAAATGCTACAATATTTTGATTAGGTGACATGCAGTACTTGGTTGTGTATATGCTTGCATTGCAAGAAAATATTATTGGTATTAATTAAAATACTTGTCTAGAGAGGTGCCAACAAGAGTACTGCTAAACATCTGCCACCTAATAATAATAACTGATCATGTGGAACACTCTAATTACTGGTATTATCTGTTAAAAGGGACAGCTAGTGGTAACAATAATCTGATTGGGAACAGAAAGTTCCTGTTGTATAGCGAAACCTTGAATGGGGTGTTATTTTGTAATTGTATGGTGGAATATAGCTTTGATGTTCCCACCTGCCTTTTTTTTCCTCTTAAGAGACATTAATAGATAATCCGGTGCCATCATTTTTCAGCCATTAGCTGAATCTATATTTCTTTTTTACTAATTGTGAGAGAAAATATGGCTTGCAGTGCAGGCTGCTTGGAAATAGGAGAGAAGAAGCTAGTTACATTGATAAATATTGGTAGAAAAGAGAGAGGAGTCAGTGGTGATGTACAGCAGAACTGACGCAGTCCACTATAGGTGTTAGCTGTCAATGTCTTAAAAATAAAAATTTAGGAGATGTGGGGGAGACATGGTAACTCTAAGCTTCATTGGTTGTCCATCAAAGCAAGTTTAGCTTAACTCATGGTTCAGGATAGCCTTAATTTGCTAGTTGTTAAACTGATAAAAGAAAAATACCAGCCTAATTGAATGGACATTGAATGGAGAGGAAAACCCGTGCCAAGGAGTACTAGTGTGCAGAGTGGCCCAAAGGGCAGAGGTAGGCAGGAGATAGGCAGGTGGGGAGAATTCAAGAGGAGGCAGTCCCTTACCTTATCAAGGCGTGGGGTTGGGGAGTGCTTACCTAACAGCTGGTGGCATTTGGTTAATGATGGCAACAGGGGTTGCTGGGATTTGTGTCATTAAGCAATGGAGCTACATAATGTCATGCTTTATGACTCCCAGTCTTAGCAACAGAAAGTTTGATTCCAGTTAAAGACATTAACCAAGGATATCTGTATTAGAAAAGCCAGAATCAGGAGATTCTAATCTAAAAGGTACCGTAATGCAGAAGTGGGCTTCACATAATTTAACGACCGGTTCGCCTAGTGCAGAACCGAAAATGTGAGCCTGTGGCTTCAAACACATGGCAATTTCCTGTGCGTGACTTCCAGCACACCTTCTCGGGCAGCCACAGTGAGTAGAGCAAGTGAGGCGTGGAACTCAGCTGGGCTGCATGGGCGGGGCGAGAGAGTCAGTGAGTGAGATATATAGGACAGGGTAGCACCGGGGCGGGTGGGAGAGCACCGGGGCGGATGGGCAGACCCAGTCAGTGGTCGGAACTACCTGTACTGGCTAACCAGTTTGAACTGGCAGCAGCCCACCTCTGCCGTAATGTCCCCACTATGCGCATGGCAGAAGGCAAGGCAATTACATTTGACAATATTCTGTGAATCTGGTCAGTCAGTATAAATATATTAACAGTATTTGTTTCCCTTTCTCATGATTTGGCCTTATTCCAAATCTTTCAAATACAACTATCAGGAGAGCAGAACTACCAAATATATCATAATTAAATAAAAGCAGAACAAATAACTAGAACAGGGAATATTCCATATCATTATAGTGTCATCCCATTATAAGTGCTGGCAGCAGCGACCTTGATATTTATAGGTAGTCCTCAAGCTCAGAATTTTGGTCATGTATCAATGTGGTCATAAGTCCGTATGACTGGACTCGATTTTACAGTTGTTTCTACCATAATCATTAAATGAGTCACTATGGTTGTTAAGCTAACCATGTGGCCATAAATCCAAATCCAGTTTACCCACTGGGTGTGTTTTGCTGTTTTTTGCCAAACAGTGTTTGTGGGTGGGGGGACTCCACAAAAAGAGAACATGTGTTTACGAGATATTGCAACTGGTCATAAATGTGAGCCAATTGCCCAAAATATGATCTCTTGACCCCAGGGATACAACAGTCACAATTAGGAGGATGGGTCATAACTATTGTTTACTCTGTTGTAACTTTGAATGATTGTAAGCAAGCAGTTGTAAGTCAAGGACTGCTAGTGCTATATTATTGGTAACCCAAGTCTTATTTAGATCCAAATTGAAAAACCTGCTTTTGAATTCAGATGAGGAGTAATTGAAATGATTGAGTGAAATTAGTTTCTTTCCTCTGCTTATCTAAAACATGGAGAATTGTAAGCAATCTGAAAGGAAAAAACACAAGTGCCCTGCTTTTAGCTTCTCCACAGGGACTAATGGCTTCATTCCGCTAAAAACATCAAAAGTGTACCACAGTGTGTTTGGATTCCTTATCAGTTTCGCTGTTGAACTGAATTGCTGTCGTCTCTCCAAGGTGCCAGGTTTTTATTATCCTGTGATGCTGCAATCCATAATAAATGTCTTCCTCTCTCGAAAATGAATTCTGCAATGTACTCCAGAGACAATACATTTAGAATGAGAATGTCAGTGTGAAATATGCAGCTCTTTTGCTTTCAGAAATTCAACACATGAGACTGAATTTGTTCCCTTTCCTCTAAATTGAATTTGCCTCTTGCCTGCCTGTTTCTAGAAAGATGTTTGGTCTCTGGTTAAACATCAGTCTAAGCTGGGACTTACAATTCCATGAGTGAGTCTCTCTCAGGCTGATATATCCTTTTGCCTTTCCTTTTCCAGGAATGTGTATCAGAAGAAGCAATAATACATGTTTTGGTTCCACAGTTTGTAAAGTGTTATATATGAACAAACCTAGTTTTGTGGTTTGCAGAAAGTGTGTATTTGAAATTATCAACAGGACCAGTCCAATCCATATAATAAAAAACAATCCAAGTATTTTATCAGTATTTTACATTGGCACATATTTCTGGTTCATTGACTTCAATGATGGAAAAATAATACAATTACAATATCATAAGTTGAGAAGAAAGAGAACAGTCTGAAATAAATATTTTACCTCCAGGAATCTCAGATTCTTATTTACTTTATTATCCAATTTATAATTTCCTTTTCTGCCTGTACAATACTCAACAATCAATCTAATCAACTTTAAAAAAAGATTACTGGCCAACTGAGTCTGTTCCAAAAAATTGAAGGCCAAGAAGGCACATGCCATGTCTTTGGGTGCGTATCATAGAATTGTATAAACCAGGAATGATGTCTTTGCATTATAAATCCCAACTGACATGAAGAATATAAATGAAAAGTGAGTTATTTTAGCTCTTATATGTCTAAATCAAGGCATGGACCAAAACTTGTCAGCTATTATTGACACAACTGTACCACTACATGTGAGATTACTATACTAACTATATTCTGAGTTCTTTAAGCAGATTGTGCTTAGCTCACTAGTGGAGAAAAGTTTATAACAAATAGAATAGAATGTAAAGTGATATATTATTAGAGCTAATCTCACTTTTGTTTTCTTCCTTTCAATTGTGTCTAATTCTGAAAGTCCCTGCAGTTTCCTTGTCAAGATTTTTCAGAAGTGGTTTGCCATTGCCTTTTTCTTCCTAGGGCTGAGACAAAGTGACTGGCCTGACGAATGAAATATACATGTCCCATGGTAACGTTTCAGGATCCAATCTGGGTCAGTCACCAGGACCAGAGGGTTAGTTTTCCAAGCTTTTGGAAAGCCCATTCTCAGGGAGTTTCTCTCTAGCTGAATGTGTGGACTAGGCTACATTCTGCTAGAGCAGTGATGGCTAACCTTTTTGGCACTGAATGCCCAAGGTGCATGTGAGCACACGCACCCCCAAAATGCAGTGTGTGTGCAGCCCACACATGCATCCTGCACGTGCACCCCAGGGCGCACATGCACATGCATACACATGCGCCCCCGTGCATCCCTGCATGCCCCTGTGCATCCCTGTGTGCCCCCGCACATGTGCAGCAGAGACCCGAATACCAGCTGGCTGGCAGGAGGTGCACGCGCACATGCGCAGCACAGCTGAGCTGGGGCAACACCTCTCATGCCCACAGAGTGGGCTTTGCATGCCACCTCTGGCACGTGTGCCATAGGTTCACCATCATGGTGCTAGAGGGAAGTTCTGTGCAGAGGGGCTCCAGCATGAATCCAAAAGCTCGAAAGATTAAATCTCTGGTCCCAGTGACCGACTATTTTATTTATTTATTTATTTATTTTTACATTTATATACCGCCCCATTCCGAAGACTCGGGGCGGTTTACAGCT
>JANHFL010001578.1:85247-105430 GCA_032468155.1 Oxyrhabdium leporinum | reverse complement strand
ATTGTTCTCACTGTCAGAAAATTTCTTCTTATTTCCAGGTTAAATCTCTCCTTGTTCAGTTTCCATCCATTATTCCTTGCCTGGTCTACAGGTGCTTTGGAAAATAGCTTGATCCCTTCCTCTCTGTGGCAGCCCCTCAAATATTGGAATACTGAGTGAATATGTCTTGGAGAGTTGTACTGGTCTCATAGCTCTCAGATGCGATCTATCCACATATACTTATTTAGTGAGGCACGCATGAAACAAGTAACACGTGTTTTCTACTACACAACAGATACCCGGAGAAATCTCCAGGAGAGGCATTCTGTACATCCCAAGAAGCTTCTAGTTTCTGCTTGTCATTCTTTTGGTTTTCTATACTGCTTCTTTGTTCTTTCCCACATCATGTATTTTACATCAGCCCCCACTTATGACCTTATAAAAAGGGGGACAGATCAGTTCACCTTCTTTAAACTCTGTTAAACTTTTGCATTCCAAACATTCCGGAGACAGACTTATATCAAGACTCCATTTAACAATTAGGCCCCATTAAAAGATGCTTGACTGGCCTTCCTGAACCATTCAAAAACGTTAACAGTCTTCTGCCTCGTGCTGGCTGAGGAATTCTGAGAGGTGAAGTCCACAATATTTAAAACTGCCACGTTTTGAGCCCCTGTACTATTCCATGCAGGCTGTCCATCCTCAGACTTCAAACCTGAATGGCCTAGGAGTCCTTTCCTGAGCTTCCGATAAACACAGGACACCCATTCAGTTATGTTTCCTTCAACTTCATTTTCCAGATTTGATGTAGATCTTATTTACTACAATTTATTTAGTAAAGTTTTTTTTAACTTTTTTTGTGCTTTACAGCTGTTGTCATGAAACTACAAAAGTCTGGTCAATGACCATAATAAAAGAAACTGATTGACTAGTTGAGTCCATTTGCAACATTTTTCTTCTGCTTGCTAATGATAATGGTTTGGAAATCAATTTACAACAATAAAATCTGATTTACAGGTAGATGATATTGATTGCTCCCTCACTGAGAGTTCTTGTAAATCTCTCAGGTTGTTCCAGAGAATAAAGTCATCTTTTTGGTCTGAGGCCATTTTATGAGGTAATTTTTAAGTTTCCTGTCACCAGAATGTTTATTGTTGGCAATGATATCAAACTGCTTGCAAATCAGATGCAACTACTTGAAAAAGACAAGGACGCTTTGATGCCAAAGTGTG
The DNA here is from genome assembly GCA_032468155.1 of Oxyrhabdium leporinum. Classification (NCBI taxonomy): domain Eukaryota; kingdom Metazoa; phylum Chordata; class Lepidosauria; order Squamata; family Cyclocoridae; genus Oxyrhabdium; species Oxyrhabdium leporinum. The sequence continues at coordinate 104,219 of JANHFL010001578.1, read as the reverse complement.
ATCTGTCCTAACTTTAGAGCTGATGTCATTCCTACTCAGCTAGTGACAATAGAGCAGATCGGTGTGACTTAGCCTAGAACTACATTTACTACAAGCTCAAGACAATCATGAGAATAGAATTAACAAGAACACAGAATCTAAAATTTCCGTCTATCTCCAGACATACAATCAATGTTTAGAGAAAACCATCATCAGATACTAAAGCTCTTGTGATGCTCTAAGAACCTAGTTTAATTCATGACCTTTTCTGTTTCTATTTTTTAACATGTTTTTACAATTTTCATCTGCATTACATTTCATTTTCCAGATTCTTTGACTGTCTTTCTTTTGACAAACAAAACGACTAGAATTTATGGTCTTGTGTTTTGTTTTCTTGCTATCCTTAGGACAGGCTGTAACTGCTGATGAGATGCCAAATCTGGCATTCAGCTGATCCCATCTGAAAGCTGTTATCATTCCTACCAATTCTCTGCCTTTTTGAGCTGGGAGGAAGACATGCACATTCTTGAGTGAAAAGATTTTCAGTTTCATCTTGTTTACTCCATTTGCTTCTTCTGCCTTTTGGGCATTTTTCAATCCTGCTTTTGCTGCAAACAGACAGTTGGACACTGCCACCCGCAGGCAATACAGAGAACTAAACTTTGCCTTACAACTGAATATATCAACCTGCTTAAATAAATGTTACTCACAACCTATGAACTTCTGTTCATCATTCATATATATTTTCATCATCGTGAATATTTTGTACATGAATAAGAAAAACAATTTGACCTTCTAGGAAAATTTAAACAAATTTTGACTGGTAAGTTCTGGATGTTTTTGTTTGTCTTCCTCACATCCCAAAGACATATTTGTATAAACTTGTTTGATTTTACTGCTAGTCTGTTAGTCTACACTCTCAGGAGTACATTAATTGTGTGCATGTTAATCTCCAAGACTAAGTACAAAGGTCAGTGAGAAAATATATGAAATTGAATACAGCCTAGACCATATATTGATAAACACACAGCACACTGCACTGAATGATGAATTAATACATGTAGCATTCAGTTTACAGTCTCCAACCAGACATAATAAATTGATGAAATGGGAGAAAGATAACATGATATTGTCACTGTATAAGTATGGCTTTAGAAGAAGTTTGAGGTCAACCATATTATTAAGCAGAGTGAAATAGTTCTTGTAAGGTCAGTTCTAAAGTAAACTGTTACAGCAGATTATATTGTGCCTCCCATTATTCTGTTTATTATTTATATATTTAACAACAAAATATTTGGCTCACCTTTGAGAACTAAACACATGTGCTTTAAATTAAATGATTTGGCATACTTGTATTTCTCTTTTGAATTTCTGCTTATTAGGACAGTGTTTCTATCATATTGAGCCACAAAAAAGCATGTGGTTTAGTCTAGAATGTATTTATCAGGACTGGTGAGATCTGAACCTATCCAGCCTATCTGATGGATTATGAAGTATTTCCAGACAGGGAAATTGTTAATTGGGAGAAAGACATTGCTTGTTAATTTTGTTAATTGTTAAGGATATGGGGTCAGAGACACATTCCCATCTTAATTCAGTACTCAGCCAGCCTATCAGTTAAGTCCTGTCAACCGTTTAATTGACTGACAGTCAAATGAAATATTGGTAAATATTGCCATTGTCATTAAACAGATGGTAACCTTCTCTTCTTGAATCAGCGAAGGAATCATTTAAAATAATGAATGATTAAATAAAACTGATAGCAGAGGAGGAAATATAGTCTACTGACAACAGAAAAGAGCAACAGGGACTAAGTGATCAACACCATAAAAGCATCACTTTCTTATAAAAGCATATTTTAAAAAATAACAACAGCACAACAAGCAGTCACCTGTCCTTGATTCTATCTTGTTTCCTGCAGGAACTCCAAAGTGTGCTGCCCAGAAGACTGTTCAGTCTGTTGTTAATTGGTCTTAATACTATTTCCTTTACTTTTAAAAAAATGTATTTCTGCAGTGACCATGTTGTGCCAGGATAAAAATCAGAGAAAATGATATACTATGATTATAATTTTAAAATGCTAATATTATTGCTATTCACTAAAATATATGCATTGCATATGTTAGTAAAAATAATCTTTTTCATTGTATATATTTATTCAATTTATACAGCTGCCATCTCAAATGCAGGACTAACAATAAAAAAAAGAAAAAGAAAAACATTGTAACAAAATGATGAAACATACTTGATAATACAGTATTTATCAGTCGATTTAGAAAATCATTTTTTACCTCAGAAATGCTTGGTCCTACCTGTATTTCATTTTATATCTCTCTCTCAACTCTAGGTAGTTCTGGACTTACAATCACGATAGAACTCAAAATTTCCATGGTAAGCAAAGCCATTGTTTAGTGAGTTTTGACCCATTTTACGACCTTTTTGTCACAGTTTTTAAGTGCATCACTGCAGCTGTTAAGTGAATCATGCAGCTGTTAAGAAAATCTTGGCTTCTCTCATTAACTTTGCTGCTTGGAAACCTGCTGGGAAGATTACAAATGGCAGTCACGTGACATCTGGAGAGTGCAACTGTCGTAACTATATGCCAATTGCAAGTGCCCAAATTTTGATCAAGTGACCATTGGGATGCTGCTACGGTTGTAAGTGTGAAAACAGGGCATAAGTCACTTTTTTTCGGTGCCGTTGTAACTTGGAACAGTCACTAAACAAAACAATAAGGCATCTTGCTGGCTAGTGAAGTCCTTAAACAAGGGAGAAGCAGATGCATTGATGTGGTCTTTACTGGATTGCTTCCAGTCTCACAGATGAACAAATTTGTTTAACTAAGAGCAGCTTGCTGATTCTAGCAAGTGATAACTAAAATAACTTTTTTTGAATGCTCCCAGCTAAGCACACTTTTCTCCTTCATGTATGCTTACATTACTGCCAAAATCAGCAAAGTGAAAAAGAGGGCAGAAAGATAAGATATATGATGGAACCTTCGTACTCGACTGCTTCAAAACTCGTCTAATTTGGTACTCAGCGCATTTGTGAAGGGAAAGTGGCCTGGTACTCGTTGTTTGTTTGGTATTCGATGCCCTGCAATAAGAAAAATGGGGAAGTCATGGAGAACAAACAGAAAGTTGGCCATACTGGGAAGTTCGCTGCAAAAGGAAGAGGGGGATGGCTGCAAAGAGTGGGGAGGAAGTTGGCCATGCTAGGAAGGTCTCTTGACAAAGGAAAAGGAACAGACAGGAAGTGCTTCCTGGACAAAACAAAGGATCACGTGGTAAGTCATATGCTTTGTTTGGCACTCATTTTTAGTACTCGTTGCATCTCCCGGAACCAATTAACAACAAATATTGAGGTACCCCTATACAGTATGTGGATAAAAAGAGAAAGTGAGAGCATTATTGTATTTCTGAGGTTGAATGTGGAGTTTTCTCATTCAGCAAAACCATGTACTGTTTTGTACACCTCCATAGGTTATGACTGAATAGTTGCTGGGAAATGCACAAAGAAACTGAGATGTGTCAAGTTCTTGAAAATCTTAAAATAAAAAAAAAAGCCAAAGCCAAACTTGTTCTGGCTTTGCAGAAATGTTTGGCTGGATGTACTCAAAGGGAGCACAACTTTCAACTTCCAGGGATCATTTGGAGATCAGTTTAATGCTCCAGGTGGTGCTGTCTCCTCGTCTTTCTACTTTAATAATTTTCTAAAACCTCATGGCAAGAATAAACATATCAGGTTGTGCTAATGCCCAGAGCAGAATGGACTTAAAGATGGTTGCAAGAGGAGAAGGATTGTGTTGGCATCAATCTAAAGTGTTCCATAAGATCCCACGCCCAGAGGTCACCTAATTATTCTACCAACAAAATAATTGATAAAGCACATAAGATTATACCTGTAGCAAAACCTGTTGCAGAATAAGGAAGAGAACACTATTGTAACACTGATATAGCTAAGAATAATTTAAGACTGCATCAGGATATGGGGCTGGGATTCAAATGAAGGCAGCATCATTGAGTATGCAGCAGAAGAAGAAAAAATGTGCTTGTTGAGGCGTGTTTGTGCTCCAGTTAAAGATGGCTCATAGAGAGGACAGCTCATACTGTCTTCTGGTGTCATAAAACGATTGTCAAAGTTGTTCAGACTCTCTTTTCATTACTGCTAATGATTGTTACAGGTTTCCAATCTATCAATCACTAGTAAGGAAGTTGCCTAAGAGTTACCGAAGAGCCTAAGAAATCATGTTTTGCAAACCTTGTTAAAGAGTCTGTCATCAAAGCAAAATAGTTTTTGTATTATATTAAGTCCTAATGCCTCGATAACTTTCTTTCCAGTGGAGGAAGTAGCTCTAATTCTCCTAATGGACTGCTGGGTCATAGGTGAGAAGTTGGTAAGGATTTTTGACTTGTACTTGTTTAATAACGAGAAGCAAAGTGATCTTCCCCATCCCATTTATGCTGCTTGAAGAAAGTTTAGGACAACCAATAACAGCTTTATGTGAAGAACTAGTTCTGATGCTCAATAACCATCATTCTTTCACTCTAAGGCAGGGATGGCCAAGTATGGGGCCTTTATGACCTTTGAAATCTAGCTGGCTCAGGAATTCTGGGAGCTGAAGTCCACAGGTAGTAAAGGTGCCATACTTGCCCATCCCTGCTCTAAGGAGATTTTTTTTTAAACCAGTTCTGCTTGGTCTATCACAGAGCTCTAGTAAAACAACATAGGAAATTCTGCAAATGTGGATATAGAAGTATAGGTACCGGTATCTAGAAGTATAGATAAATATATTCTCGCAACATTAAATCTGGCTTTGTTTAAAACTCCCTCCTGTCTGTTGATGGCAGCCACACTATTACTTTTCTCCTCAGTTATACCCAGGGCTGGAGATTGCCTGTGAAAAGTGGTCTGACAGGTTAGTCTTGAGTGAACCAAGGGAGGCGGGAGGATGAAGCTGTGAAATCTGACAGCAGGTTCATACTAGCTATCGGGGCAGTTCTTTCTTTATCTGACACAGTTGCTTTGTTCCAATGATCAAAGTAAACACTAAATCTCCTACCTGTCTGTCAAAGGCAAGTTGCACTCTGGCCCACATTGTCTTCAGACAATGCAGTTGGGAGAAGCCTAATTCTCGCACGCACGCACACACAGGCCTGGGTTCACCCATCACAGCTGCCATAATGGTCTTTGTTTGATTTTGAGGTTAACCCAGTATGTTGTCTGAACCTGGTCAGTGACAGTGTATTTAATCATCTGTTCTTCAACAAACCCATTAATCCAATCAAGAGCAGTACGAAGTGAAATATTCATTCGGAATGAATGTTCGAGTTTAAAGGATTTGGCCTCTTCAGTATTGAAAGGAAATTCTAGGGCTAAAGTTAGCATGGGAAATTAGGGAAAAATAATAGAGGCGGGGGGAAAGACATTTTTCTACAATTCCGAAGAAAACTATGTAGACTTACTCATAGAACTCATCGGGGGTTCAGCTTAGTTAATTAATTAGTTAATAATCATGGCTAAACATGTATTTAAAAAAAAAAACTTACAAATTTGAAGATTTTTTTAAAAAGAATAAATAAACATTTTCTACTTAACCAATGACTAAGGGGGGACTACATTGTTTGCATAGCTCAGCTATTATAACTTTCTTATTATTTGAACACATGAGATTAAGAGCCAGATTTCAGCTGCCAGCAAAGTGTCCTAGGATAGGGTGAAGATTATCAAAAAAGGCAAGATGGCAGCCACACATGATTACATCCTGCTCACTTTTAACATGTGTTATGCATGTGTCACGTGTAAAAAGGGTGCAAGGCTTCAACTGCATCAAAATGCCATCATCTTGATTTTTCTTAAATTCTCCCTGCTAACCCAGGTCCTGGGATTTGTTACATACTCTTTGAGAAAAAAAGAATAGGGATTGGAAGGAATGCCATAATTCCTGGTGAAGCAATTGCTTTCCCCATCACTGGCATCCCAATTTATTTACATGGGATCATGTTTGATTCCCCTGAATCCATAACACTCAATGTTTTGCAACAGTGCAAGAAAAAGTGGGAAGTTGGTAAGGTTTCTAGAAAGGAACTTCTGTCTGCAGGAAGAGAACAGACACAGTGCTCTTAACCTTGGTGTGCTTCAATGGTGTTGTGGGTATTTCTGAGCTATTCCTTCCTCTTTACTTGAGGCTTGACCTGGAGCAGTGACCTGGAATTCTTAGTGACCATTAGTTTTGCTTTCCAGTACTGATGTTTAGAGACTTTCGGTAGTTTCAGACTATCTGGCTTCATTGGATTGATTTCCTGATACCACTTCTCCTGGTGTGAAACTGTTAAAGAGTTTGGGATTAAGATCGTACACACGGTTGTAGACTTGCAAACAGTGTAATTGCTACATATGGAACTTTTAATCTGAAGACAAGATCAAGTTCATTAAGAGGCTGAAAGCAGAGTTGTGATGTTATCCCAGTTGCCAAGTAAACCGAACAGCTAGCACTCTTTGGTTGATGACCAGTCACACATAACTTACTTCCAGCTGTCTTTAGCTTGGCTCAGAACATCTTATTATCACCAAGCCTCCCTCAACTGCTTGGCTGAGATACTAAAGGGGAGTAGAAAATGCTTATGATGAGCTTTCGTGCAGGGGCGCTGAGAGTAATCCTTCGTATGTCCATCAATTGGGTCAAGTATCAGTACAAAACATACCACTCACCTCCTCATTCCAGCCTCAGGACAGAGCTGTTGTGGACATACAAAACCCCTATGTACACAATCTTATAAAATATAAAATGGTTCATAATTTTGCATAAATCATGATCTGTTTTATCAATGTTCAATCATATTGCTCACATTTTTAGAAGTAGTGCACAAGGCTGATCAGTTTCTCCTATCCTGATGCCTCCAAGGTGGGATGGGCTACCACCCTCAGCATGCCAAGCTAACACGATTATGCCTGCTGGAGATGATGGGAGATATAAGCAAATGCACTAAAAAGCTTTGGCACAGGGAAGGGGCCAGTGCCAGATTTGTTTATCGGTTACTTCACAGCAGAGAATGGACTTTCCAGTGTAAGCAATGCAATCTGATAGAAATTTGGAACCTTTTGCACAAGTACGCCACAGTAGTGTGAAATGCTCTGTTAACACACATTGCAAGCTGTCTAACATGAGGCAGCCAATTTAAACTGGGATTTTTTCCAGTAAAGAATCAATGTGCGGCTGTGTACTAATGACATAGTTGATCCAGAAAGATGCTTTAATGGGAAAAAGTTCTACCCTCACGCTCTGGCACTATCTCCAATACCCAGTGAAATGCAGAGTGTCTATTTTCAGGGTTCTAACAGTGGTTGAATGACAGCTGCAAGGCTATTATTTCCTGGCTTTTTTAAAATTAAAAAGTTACAGTGGCTCAACTGAAGTCAACAACTCTGCAAATGGAATAAAAAAAGAATGATCTTCCCTTGCTCATTTTCTTCAAATTCCACTCCCCCCATATGCCTGTAAAATATGAAAAGCAGAATGAAAAGAGAAAAAAAATCCTAAAACAGACCCATTTTTTTGCCATTGTAGGATTTTTGTTTGCTTTAGTAAGAGACGATTAACTTTCCATGACATCTTTCCTTTTGTGTTTGCATAAACACAGTTGTTTAACATACCTGATCGGGCTAGGTGAATTTAGATTTAAAAACCTTGTCTAGAGCTAACTTCCTCTAAACCCAATCTTAAATTGATTTAACTATTCACATAAAACACTGTTCCTACTAGATCCCGTGTGATTAAATTAGACCACAGGTAGGAGGACCCTGCATGGAGATTCTTAGGACTGAAGGTGGGCACTTCTTCTCACATAGCAGAGTTCTGCTGCTATGCTTCAACAGCCCCAGGCCACTGCCATGAGAAAAAATGCCACTCTAATTTCAACAGAACGCACAAGTCCAATTTACAATTGCTTCCAACCATTCGAACAAGGCATTCCACCATGAAAGGAATAGGCTGAGCTTCCAATAAATCATAAAAGACAGCTATGGTGTCTTTAGCTCAGAAAAAGTGGTTTCATGTAAAATATCGCAGGAGTTAATAAACAGAGTGCTGGAAGGGCAGGAAGACATTGATATCTAAAATTTCTTTATTGGGCTGCAGTCTGAGGTTAAGGAGTTCATGGACAAGACAGATGTTGCCTTCGATCACTGGTAGCTCTGCAAACAGAAGAAATTCACCAGGAAGTATTTGAGAAATGATACAGGAACCAAGAGACATATTTTAAGAATAAAGGGCACCTTTTCCTTATGATCCTGAAAAGAGAAATTAGAGTCAAGTGCTTTATGCAGCAGCACAATAAACAAAATGAAAACGAATCCACAGAACAGAATGGAGAACAGTACTCACAATAGGCACAATAATTTCAACAGCTTTGACATTGGTTAAGAAGGACCTTCTTGGAATTAACAATCATATGAACTTCAAAGAGAAATTACGTCCTTTTAAGAGGATCCCTGTTGACTTGAAAATACAATAGTGAAGGATTGTTTATGTAGCCAGGCTATTGTAGACTAGCATCCCCTGCATCTGTGACTGCTCAGAGTTGCAGTGCTACTACCAGAATCTGCATTTTGTTACTTCTGAGCATTTTATTGTTCTCTTCACATGATTCACTGGAAAAAATTGTAAAGGGAGAAGAAGGGGAAAACCACAGTTATCGGCCATTTATATTGACCTGGAGAAGTGTGCTTAGTCAGTCCTAAGATAGTTAACAATGCCTTTAATATTAAACATTTTTGCTATTTGAAATAACAGTTTTAACATAGGCATTTTTACCATCACCACTGAGATCTTAGGAAGGTTGGAATATCTTCCAACTTTCTTCAATAAACTATTTTACTTTTGATCTCATTATTAGTTATTCAATCAGAAAACCAAAAACCAGTTTGATGTAGTGGCTAAGGTGCTGGCCTGGAGATTGGGAGTTCTAGTCCCTCCTTAGGCATGGAAAACCTCTGAGGTGACTTTGGGACAATCTCTTTCTCTCAGCTCAACCACCTCACAGAGTTGTTGTTGTAAGGAAAATAAGAGGAGGAAGGAGTATTGGGTAGGTTCACAGCTTTGAGTTGTGTATGAAAAAGGCTGGATAAAAAAAAACTAAAAGTAAAATGGAAGGAGAGATTATAAATAATCAGATTGTCCAATTTATTTGTCTATGAATATTTTCATCTGCTTTTCATTAAAAGTAATCTTAAAACAGGATATGACCTAGCAGAACAATAGCAACATACAAAAGATGAAAATGAAAACAGTTAAATAATATATGACCACTTTTCACTGGCAGCGGTTAAATCCATTTTATGACTGTTGCAGCCTCCCCATAGCTATGTGATCAAAATATCAGTGCTTGCCAACTGGTTCCTTTTTATGACCATTCCTGTGTCCTGAGGTCACGTGATCCCCTTTCGCGACCTTCTGACAAGCAAAGTCAATGAGGAAGCCAGATTCACTTAACAATCATGTTAACTTCAGTAGTGATTCATTTAACAACTCTAGCTGCAAAGGTCATAAAATGGAACAAAACTCTTTGAGCTGTCTCACTTAGCAACAGACATTTTGGGCTCGATTGTGATTGTAAATCGAGGACTACCTTGTAATGCCTCAGCTTTCTGAGGTCAGTATCAGTGAGGGTGAAAGTAAATGACTGAAACTTGTTCTTTGTGCTTGGAGAGTGAAAACAATGGAAATGTGGAAAGAACCCCAGGATTCACAAAACAAGGAACTCTGGTGGCTCAGTGGTTAGAATGCAGTAGTGCAGGCTGACTCTGCTCCTAGCCAGGAGTTCGATCCTGACGGGCTCAGGGTTGACTCAGCCTTCCATCCTCCCAAGGTCGATAAAATGAGGGTCCAGATTGTTGAGGGCAATATGCTGACCCTCTAAATGAAGGGTCTCCAACCTTGTCAACCTTAAGCCTGGAGGACTTCAACTCCCAGAATTCCCCAGCCAGTTGACAAGGTTAAAGACCCCTGCTCTAAACCATTCAGAGCATGCTGTGAAGCACCATGAAGCCATATATATGTCTAAGTGCTATTGCTATTTACAAGACATGTGTTCGGGTGAAAACCTTTGTCTCTAATTTAAACTCAATCCCTGGTATCTACACAAAAACCAAATCTAAATCTAAAAACAATGTCTGCGAAGGACCTTTATTTCAAATATCGGATTCTGTGTAAAATCCATACAGTAGCAACTACACTGGCTGGAACGTGCATGAATTTTCTTGTTGAGAAGGAGAAAGAAAAACATTCATGGGTATATATATATATAGGCTAGTGATTTGACTTTATTTTTTCAGTAATTTTTATTTTCAGGCTACTGATTTTAAAGGACTTTAAAGGACTTCTAGATTCCTTCTATTTGACAAATATGCATGTCATGATTGAAAAAACACCTCCTCTGATCAGCCGGATAGACTGATAGACTGTGAATATTCACCCAAACGGCTGTGGAACAGATGGCTTGCACACTTGAGTATGGAATGCAATAAAATCGGACTGTTCTGGGAAAATATTTTGTCTTCATTTACAATGCTGACTATAACTATGGGCCGGATATCTCTTCATTATTACCGACTGAAATAATAGTTACATATAAGGGAATCGCAGTGTAGGGCTTATTGGGAAATTTTAATAAAATAAAAGCAAACCTAAAAGAATGATAGTCAACAATAATTATTTCTATATTAACTATGTTGGTTAAACAACATGAAGATGAATTGAGCAGTACTTAATTAAGCACTATTTGAATTAACTATGCAACACCACAAGAGGTTTTAAGGTAGCATTTGAAGCTCTCTATTTAAAAATACTATATGTGTAATGTAATTCTTTCATCTCTTCACTGTTTCTTGGAACTGCATAAAGTATTTAGGTTCAAGCGTATATTAAACTGTCGATTTAGGTTTACATACTCAAGATCTGATCTCCCATCACCTCTTTCAATGAGGCTGCAAGGAAGAATGTGAGTGTAATTAATCTCAATTTAGTGCTTCAACCAAATATTAACCTCTGAACTACTGAAACAGTCTGGCTTATTTGCTCAGTTGTAAAAGATTTTTTGGGGTAACTCATGATGAAAACCAAGATTCCCCCAATTTGGTTCACTTCCTATGTCCCCATATTGAGAAATCAATATAATTCCAACACAGCCAGACAACATCAGATTGGGGAATCTGGAAAAGACTGGAAAAGATGGATTATTTAATTATAGAATGCAAAATACAGTTAATTACACATGCAAGCAAAGATTTTACTTACATGCAAGCAAAGCTTCTCATTTTCTTTTAGCTGCAACTGAAAATATAAGGATAAATCTGCATTTAATTTTATGTAATCCCAGAACATGACATTGCAAGAATAATTGTAGCTCTCAAAAGCCACATAAATGAGTTTTTTCTCCAGGCCATTAGCTTTTTGATCAGCCTGAGAGGTTTACTTTGTTAAATATTCATTGGTATATTATGGGAAATCAATGGTCCATTTTATGTTTAGTGTTCAAGAGCTACTTAATTCTTTGAGAATCGAGTCTGTGACTCCCTTAATAGAATCTTAACTGAAAACAATAACAGAAGGCAAAATAGATTTTTCGATTCATAAAAGGAAAAACGCCAAAGAGACCTTCATTCATGTGCAATTTTACTTTGCTAATAAGTTTTGAGTCTCTTCAGTCTCAAGAGCTAAAATTCTTCCACTACTTAATTATTTTGAAGAAGCTTCATTGGTTTCAGATTTAAAAATATCATATTACAAAGACTTAGAAGAATATCTCCAAGGGGGGAAAAATGACTGTTTTTGAGTATCCACTTCTATGATTAGCAAGCCACATAAAACCAGTGGTTTAGTTAGGCCTGCTTTACATCCTTGAAGTTTCAGGTGAATACCTGCAGGCAATACTTGTACAAGGAGCAATGCACACTTTGATTCTGTCTTCTAACACACAACCTGAATTTTGTCAAATACAAGCAGTCCTCGACTTACAATCACAATGGAGCCCAAAATTTCCATTCCTAAGCAAGACAATTAAGTGAGTTCTGCTCCATTTTATGACCACTTTTGTCACAGTTGTTAAGCGAATCACTGAAATTGTTAAGTGAATCATATGGTTTTTGGAAGAATCTTGACTTTGCTTGTTGGAAGCCAAGTGGGAAAGATTACAAAAGATGATCACGTGATCATCTTGGGACCCTGGGACAGTGCAACTGTCATAAATACATGCCAGTTGCCAAATGTCTATGGAGACTCTCAGTCCTCCAGGTCATGGTTGTCCCAAAGGTGCTTTTTCAGGAGGCAACTGGACTTTCTTGTTTTTCTTTTAAGACATTTCCCTTCTTATCCAAGAGGTTTCTTCAGTCAGAGCTGAAGAAGCTTCTTGGATGGGAAGTGAAACGTCTTCAAAGAAAAACAAGAAAGTCCAGTTGCTTCCTGAAAAAGCACCTTTGGGATGCCAGTTGCCAAGTGCCTGAATTTTGATCATGTGACCATAGGAATGCTGCAATGGTTATAAGTGTGAAAACTGGTCATAAGTCACTTTTTAGTGCTGTTGTAACTTTGAATGGTCACTAAATTAATGGTTATAAATTGAGGACCACTGTATCTGTGCATTGAGCTTTCTTTATAAATGCAAAGTTCTATTTCTCTCCCAGATTTACATTAGCAGCAGCCACAAAATAGCAGAATTGGAAGGGACCTTAGAGTCTTCTAGTCCAACGCACTGCTCAAGCAGGAAACCCTATACCACTTCAGAGAAATGGCTGTCCAATCTCTTCTTAAAAGCTTCAAGTGTTGGAGCACCCCAAACTTCTGGAGGCAAGTTGTTCCACTGATTACTTGTTCTGTCAGGAAATTTCTACTTAGCTCTAGGTTGCTTCTCCAACAACTTCACACATAAGATTAGAAGCTCCTGCTTTTCCTCTAATGTGATCTATGCCATCATCTGCCAGAAATGACCCTCTGGATTCCACGAACAAGGGGGAAAAAATACAAATTGGACATAGACACTCAAAACAAGGACAAAGATAATGGAGCATTTCATTTTCCCCATGACACTCCATTATAGATCTCAAAGAAGCTGCTTTAGACTAAAGAAACTTCATCATCACAAGTTAGAGACTGCTAGATGAATTAATTTAGAAACATGGAAGTTTCAGATTATTTCAGAAAGTCGCTTAGCGCATCACAAATGTTAATTGATATAGCACATGGAAGCTCTCTTGTGTGTAACCTGCATCTGACAACAAAGCTGTCTCTTTCCTACATCCTTTCCTCTCTAACTCATCCCAATTTAAATCCTTCATCATCGGATTTGGTGACGTGCGCTCCAGTTCATGCAATGCTAATGCCTTTTAATAAAATCTGTTAGTCTGAAAAGATGTTAACAAACACCTCCTAATTTTTTTACTATCTTGGAAATAAATTCTGAATTTCTATTGAGCTAGGAGAGTTTCTCTGGCAGTACAAGAGGCTGCCTGGTGTATCGGAAGAATGAGAAAGCCAATGTTCCTCAGAGAACTCACCCAAAAGTAAATCCAAATACAACTGCCATCCCTACAGTATCACAAAAATACAAACCCCACATTTTAATTGTGTTTTCATTATTAGAGTATTGTTCGCAATCTTTTCTGTATTTCCTTGTTGTGTGCTCTCTAACTGCTTCTCCAAAGCATAAGAAAATGCATCTCCAAGCTGTCTACTCATTCTCCTATCCTTGCCTGAAATTGATATTTCAGATGGAACAGACTCATGGAGTGCAGGAGAACTAGAAAGGAGAGAAAATGGAAAAACAATTACGTTTTGAAAACAGTGTGGCAGGTTTTACCACATCTTCTTGAATGAGCTTTAACTCAGCACTGAACCTCAGTTTTGGGCCAACAATGAAACCCAATAACAATAATAGAACAATACTGAGATAATAATAGGAAGAGGAGGAAGAAGGGATAGAATAATAAAAATTATTAATTAAATGGAATACATTTAATGTGTCAAGTCAACTTGTGTCTACAAATCCACAGGATTTAGACCACAGGAAGTAATGGAAACAATTTATTGGTTTACCAAATAATTTATAAGGGTTGGATATGTTAAATGGAAACACATTAAGGAATGATACCACAACTCTAAATGTATACTGCAATCCTTCTATTGAATTCACTGAGGCCGGTAAAGACTTAATTGTAACAAATGCATCCAGGATTTCTGTTGTCAATGCACTAAAATTAAAACACTTTTCCATTTTTACTGCTCGTCAATTTTGTGAATCATAAAAGAGCAGGACAGCTCATAAGAAGAAAGAAACAAAAATGTCCCGATTATAAGTGTTATTTGCTATGATTGTTTACTGGCTATAAAAGAAGATTCCCCCACAGAGAGATGTCTATATATAGTTGGAAAAAAATACTTTTTGATTATAAAGCATGAAATAATTAGTAGCATTTCTCAATGTACAGCCTAATCTGAAGTCAATTGGCTTTATAGATTTGTTTGAAGAAGATGTTCTTGAAGAATAAAGTCTATTTCAGTCTGAGCTTGACTATTGATGATTTGATGGAATGATCCATGTAGTTTTCTTGGCCAGAATATGGACATGGTTTGCTATTGGCTTCTTCCAAGATGTTTAAAAAACAACAACCCCAATCTATTTTGTAAGATATTTTGTGGTGCTCTCCTCTAATCCAAGTACTAACTAGGTTAATTTTGCTGGTTAATGACCCTAATAAAGTGATAGTGGTGATGGTGATGATAGATGGTGATGATGATAGATGGTGATGATGATGAAGATAAATAGGTATAGCTACCCAGCACAATATTGATCATCTTTCTCCCTTCTGGGAGTCTTCCAGGCCTACAAAGATAACCTAGATTAAAGGCCCTATTTGTTCAGATTTCTAGGACAGAGGGAAATTTGTTATTCTCTTTTTCTTTTCTTTTGCTTTCTGTTGCCACTCCTTTCTTCAGCACGTATGTGAAAGCAGTCATAAAAGACAGGAGCAAAAATAAGGAAGTCTGGGAATCATTAAGCAACTTTGGCAGTGAGTAGGGTTTTGGATTGGATCCATGAGACCACGGAGCTCACAAATTGACTTTGGACTAGTCACTATCTCTCAGCCCAAACCTATTGCTCTGGCTTTTGTCCTCGGGACAAAATGAGGGAAAGCTCCCATGCACGTTATCTTGAACTCCCAGAAGAAAAGCATGATATAAATATGACAAACGAGGACTTTTCAAGTATACTTTCTATAGCATGCAAGCAGCACATAGATAAATTAACAGTGCTTGGATCTTTGTAAGATAATTTAAGGTTGAACCTATACTAATAAACAAACCATCAGGGATGAGCAGCAGTGGTCTGCGATAGCTTGGGCTGCGTATCCGCTCTTTCCAAATGAACAAATATTTGAACGTTATGTACTGCTGGCAGAGGCAATGGTACTATCAAGTTCAGTATTGTGTCAGGAGAAGAATGAAGATGCTGTGTTTCTGACTGTAGAAGTATATTCTGTACTCTGCCCCTTCGTTCTTATTTTTTCCTGTAGCTATTGAAATTTTAAGAAAAATCGAATGTAAATTGCTGAGGTTTGGCATTAAAATTTTCATATAAGCAATGTGGGGCAAACAGTCAAAAGATGGCAGCTGTGATTACACGATCAAAATTTGCGGGCTTTGATCACATAGTTATAGCTGCTGTCTTGATTTTTTTTTAAACACACACACACACACATTCCACGGATATCACTGCATGCAAGGATTCTTTGAGATATCAGATTAAAAGGCAAGCGTTTGAACTGAGAAGGTAGGCACGATGACTTTTTTAGATGAATTCAGGAAGTTACCTAATCTCTTACAACAAGAAGTTAATTCTTCTACTTTTCTACTCTATAGTTATTTAAGGAAGGACAATTTTCATATTCAAATTGTAACAATTAAAACAAGGTCACAGTCCAAAAGCAAGCTCAGTTGACAATTAACACATCACAATGAGCATGACCGAATTCAGAGGGAAAATGTGCTTAGAATTGGAGCGCTCTATGATTTCTCTTTCAGAAAGCTAATATGACAAAATTGGCTTCTCTGTCTGCTTTCTGACGGATCTACTGACCACATGTTTAGATTTTCTTCTCTTTGTTCTCCTTCCCCTAAAACCAAAAAGAGAAGCCAGTCAAAGTTTATGAAACTGCCTTAAAGATTTTAAGGGAATGTGAAATCCCTGTCTGCTAATCAAAAACATGAGAAATAAGTCGGAAACTGTTAAGAAAATAAAAGTAGCAGGGTTAAAGATACCATCGCAAAGAATTGAATGATGGAAGCAGAGAGCTGGAGATCGTTGTGCAATTGAGGTGTAAGATATGAGGCTACTGTTCAGTTTATGGGAGTTGTTCTTCTTCTTCTTTCTAGCGTATTCCCGGAGGTACAGAGTCTGCTTTTTGAATTGTTGAATGCCACTTTGCACGGTCAGCTGTGTCTCCGGGGCGCAGGCCCGCGGCTTGCATATCTTTGTTGATGGTGTCTCACCATCTCTGTTTTGGACGCCTGTAAGGTCGCCGGTTATTGACTTCTACTTGGTAGGCAGTCTTGGCCACGGTGGAAGGTGCTGCTCTCTGGACATGTCCACACCAGCGGAGCCGGCCTTCTCTCATCTTCTCTATAACTGACGCCACACCAAAATGTTGTCGAATGCTGTCCTTTGTGATGTGGTCAAGGAGGGAGATGCCCGATATCCAACGGAGCAGTCACATTTCCGTGGCATCGAGATAGCTTTCGGTCCCTGTTGTTGCTGTTTGATTTATGGGCATTGAGGAGCGCCAAATGGCTCTAAGCAAGAAGTTAACCTTTCCAGAGTTTAAGGGCACAATTTATTCATCTGATCACCTGGAAGGCTACTAATTATTGGAAGGTTAGTGACATTACAAAAAGAGACTGCGGGCTTTCATTTAATGATTTTGCTTACACCTGAGTGGATTTTTAGCAAGATGAAGGGTAGGAGTAGGACCAGCATAAGACTACAGATAGTCCTCGACTTACGAAAACAATTGAGCCCGACAATTATGTTGTTAAGTGAGATATTTGTTAAGACATTTGTTAAACGTGAGTCAGTTGTCAAGCATCCAAATGTAAATCATGTGACCACGAGGATGCTGCAACGGACATAAGTGTGAAAAACGGTCATAAGTCACTTTTTTCAGTGCTGTTGTAAGTTCGAACGGTCACTAAATGAAGTGTTGTAAGTCGAAGTCTGCCTGTATGCATTCTTGTTTTCCTTTATGATTCCTCCACATGCACCCCATAGCCCAAGATCACATTATAAAAGTTCAATATTGCAAAATGGCCTAATTTTAGCAATGTAATTGTGTCAGGGGGAAGGGAAGTGTGGGAAGGTTTTTTAAGAGTGGAAATGAAAGCACAGGGAGCCCTCTACTTAGAACCATTTGTTTAGCAACTCTTTGAAGATACAACGCCACTGAAAAAAGTGACTTATGACTGTTTTTCATACTTCACGACCATTGCAACATCCCCAGGGTCACGTGATCAAAACTCAAGATGCTTGGCAACTGGCTCTTATTTATGACGGTTGCAGTGTCCCGGGGTCACGTGACCACTTTTTGTGACTTTCTGACAAGCAAAGTCAATGGGGAAACCGGATTCACTCAACAACCGTGTTACTAATTTAACAGCGGCAGTGATTCACTTAGCAGCTGTGCCAAGAAAGGTCCTAAAATGGGGCAAAACTCAGTTAAAACTGTAAACTGTCATACTTAGCAACAGAACTTTTGGGCTCGGTTGTGGTTGTAAGTCGAGGATTACCTGCAGTTTGTGTTCCAAAGGCTTTCATCTCTTTGTCTGAAGACAGTTACGCTTAAGGCTTAGAATAATTTTATTGTCACTTTGAACGCACACTAATCGGCATACATTAAAATGAAATTTCGTTGCATACAGTTCTCAAAGGGTTTCCACTGGAGGTCCCAAACTTCAAGCCCAGAGACTTTCTGGATCTTCATCGCCTAGTACCGCCTCCTCCTTTGAGGTATTAGTTTGTTAACTCCTATGGCTGTCAACTATTTCCTATGAGAGCCTCCTCTGATGTCTACTCTTTAATTCTTGTGTATAAGAGAGGTAGGGTTCTCACATCCTGTATCGCCTCTTTGATAATACAAAGGTAAAAATCCAAAGAAATAAAAATAAAATGTAAATATGTCCAACAGTGCCACCTTCTGCCTAGGTAGAGGGCCCTGACTAGAAGATTCAGCCCTTTCTTCCTCCATTTGGAAGCTAAACTAATCTCACAGCAGATTAACAAAAGTAAACAAAATTAAAGGAAAAAGAATGTAATATCAGCTCTCCTTTTTAAATTTTAAATATTAAACGGCAAGTATTCACTGATGAATAAAATACAGAAATGCCTGGGATCGTGAGTAAGCAAGGGAAATTGGTAAGAAGAAAATAAATCCAAAAGAAATATAACGCCCCAGATAGACATTAAAATGCCACCACTTCTCAATGATACTGTCTCTGGAATATACTGTAAAGCATTCAGATTATTATTAAAAATAGCATATATCTTTATTAACATGTCTGAAATATGGATGAAGCTAAATTTAAATTCTCCATTCTGTAACTTGTAGAAAGAGATGACTTGGCAGCACAGAGAAAACAGGAGTTTAACAAGATTGAAAATTCCAGGCCAGATGTGTTACCTGTATTTATTTTTATGTGAAATGACCTTGGAAGCAAAGGTCCTCACTTTCCTTTTGTGACCTTCTGCAATTCCTTGGAGAGAATCAAAGGTTAAATCAGAAATGATGGAGAACAACGGCAGCTGGGTCCTTTTCCAAGCTTTGCTCCACAGACTGCTCCAGAGTTCTCTTCTTCATTTTAAAAAGACCAAACCTTTCCATCTCCAGCAGAAGGAAGGGCTAGTACAGTCTGTATGTGACCAAAACCCCATACAAATACAAGATCTGGAGATG
>JANHFL010001578.1:66692-84157 GCA_032468155.1 Oxyrhabdium leporinum | reverse complement strand
TAACCCCCCCCGCCGCAAACTTCTTCCGTGATCTTCGGGGCAACATTGGTCGGGTATTTTTATTCCCCCCCCCCTTTTTTTTTCCGTTTGGAATAGTGAGTGTCTGGAATCTGGAGGCCGGTGTATCTTAGCCAGTGGCTGGCTTGGGTTGCCTGTTTTGAGCAGAGCCTGGCGATGACCGTGGCACGTTTCTGGCTGGTGGGCTGTTCCTAACAAAAGGGAGCGCGCGGGCTGGGATTCCGAGGGAAGAAGGCGAGGCGATCGGCCGAGGCACGTTAGTTAGGCTCCCTCGCTCGTTTTTTGGGGGCGGGATTACTGAACCCAAAAGGACCGGACGGGATGCTGTGGCGATCCCCCCCCCAAAAAAAAACACCAACCTCCGCGCCCCTATATCCCCAAGCCTCTCCCAAAAAATAAAATTTAAAAAAAAATCATTCCTTGCGTAGAAATGAGCGAAATGTTGCTCCTCTGGTCAAGTTCTCTCCCGTTGTTCCTCCGAACTTCCAAAAATGCTTTGTTTTGTTTTGTTGTGAGAAGAGTCTTTCTAGACGCAGGAAGGATGGCTGGAAAGACAGAAAGGAAAAACCGTATTCCTGGCTTCGGTTCCCAGCCCGGTTCCGACCGCCCTCTTCGCTCCCTTCGCCCCGTTCACCTCTTCTTTTTCTCCGGGGGCGGCGGTTCAATCCAATTCTCTCGACCGACTCCAGTCAGCCTGCAATGAACATCCCATTTTGGGCCGCCCCGTGTTTCAAGGAAACCTTCGCCTGGCGTTTTCTACTGTCGCCTTGCCTTGTCTTCAGCGCCGCGGACTCGTTCACCAATCGTGTTTAAACTTGTTTGGGAAAGTTGCACCCTCGTCTTTGTTGCGTATCCTTGTCTTTCTCTCTCCCCCCCCCCTCCCGGAACTGCCTGATTATCTTTATAAACTTTCTCCCTTCCCTTTTCTTGGAAAGGAGGGGCGGTGGGGGGGGAGGAGGAGAGAAGGGATTCGTTTCTCCAAACTTGCAGTGGTCTGGAAAGATGGAGAGGAGGCTGGCTTAGACCGCATGCATCCCGCATCTTTTTTACAGCGGTGTGTGTGTGTTTTGTGTGTCTCGATGTACTTTCCCCAAACATCTCTACAACTTGAGCACTTTGGGGGATCCTGAAATGAAGCCCAGCCTGCTTTTGCTGCCTCTTGATTGAGGCCTGCCCAATGGCAGTGGGTGTATATATATACATATATATGTATAACCAACCATAAATCATGTACATCTGAAACACATGTTTGGTGTAAGGCAGGTCTTCTTTCTTGGAGGTAATGGCTTTGCTTTCTCCCAAGAGCAAAAAGGAGGTCTGTAAGCTAACAGCTGCGCTTCAAGGTTTAATTTAGTTTAGTGGGGACACACACACCCCAGACACCCCCATCCCAACATAATCATGTTCTTGATTCTGGCAGGAGTGGAAGCTCACCACTCTTGAGGTCATCCGTATTTGGGAACAACGCAATTCTCAATTACTGTCAGGATACTGTGTCTCTTACAGATAATTCTCTGTTGATGTGAGGATATCCCCACATCCTGTGTTACCTATGTTGTGTAAAAGACTGTATCCTGTTGGCTTCTCTGAAGGGGTTTGCCGAATAATAATCCATATCGCATTTTCATAAAGAGGGTCCTGTGTCCTTCTCCTTTACAGGGAGTCCTCGACATACCACCACAATCGAGCCGAGCGCTTCTGTTGCCCTGCAAGAAGACGCTTATTAAGACAGTTTTGCCCCATTTTACAACCTTGCGTCCCACAGTTGTTAAGTGAATCCCTGCAGTTGTTAATAACCTGTTTGCTAAGTGAATCTGGCTTTCCCCATCAATTTTGCTTGTCAGAAGTTCACAAAAGGGGATCGAGCATTTTGGATTTTGATCATGGGGATGCTACAACGGTTGTTTAGTGTGAAAAATGGTCATAAGTCACTTTTTTCCAACATTGTTGTAACTTTGATGAGTCACTTAAGTCAGGAACTACCTCTATCTATTACAAATGTCTTCTTTTGTCTTCTCTGGCCTCTCTGGATTTTCCTAGGTGAAAAACGTGCTTAACTTGGAAGTATTTCGTTCCTGGGAAGAACTTCCAATCCCTTTCTCATCCTTTCCCAAGCTGGTGCCTTCTAGATGTAGAAACCTAAACTCTCCCTATATCCGGGCAAACTGGTTTGAAATTATGGGCGTTGACGAGGGAGGGAGGGCAGGACTTAAAGAAGGTGCCTTTAATCTAGGGCTGTTCAGGGATGGAAACCCTGTTCTGTCCATACTCAGTCAACACGGTAAGAGTTTTCATTTGAAGGACATACTCATTTCCAAGGCAGAACCAATTATCAGAGCATGAGGAGACCTGCTTGGTGCCCTGTTGTTGCCATTGTGTCTTCCATTGTGTCACGCCAAATAACTTGCCTCTGAAGCCTGTGTGATATAAGCAACTTTTTGCTCATAGCATTAGATTTGGGAGGAGCTATTTAGGCTGAGGAGGCTAATTCCCTTGTTCCTCGCAGGACTCTAAATTGAACACAATTATTAAAGGAGAACATACCAGTTCTTTGGGTAACTGGTTCCATTGCCAAACTTTTCTTAATACAGGTGGTAGTCTTTGACTTATGGCCCCAATGGGGCCCAAAGTTTATTCTGTTGCTAAGTGAGACCGTTGTTAAGTGAGTTTTGCCCCATTTTACCCCTTTCCTTGCCACCATTGTTAAGCGAATCATTGCAGTTGATACGATTGTTGATCGACTGCCTTCCCCATTGACTTTGCTTGTCAGAAGTTTACAAAAGGTGATCGTGTGACTCCGGGACATCGCAACCATCATAAATACACACCTGATGGCAAGCATCCAAATTTTGATCACGTGACCCTGGGGATGCTGCAACGGTTGTAAGCATGAAAAACATTCATCGGTCGTTTTTTCCCCAGTGCTTTTGTAACTTCAAACAGTCGTTAAAGGTATGGTTATAAGTCGAGGACTATCTGTAATAGAAAGTTTCCTTTCCTCCACTGCCCACATTTGGTCAGACTATGTCTCCTTGTAACTATTACAGGTAGTCCTTGACTTTCAACAGCTCATTTAGTGATCGTTTAAAGTTACAACAGCATTGAAAAAAAGTCACTTGTGACCATTTTTCACATTTACAACCGTAGCAGCATCCCCATGGCCACGTGATCAAAATTCAGATGCTTGGTGACTGACTCGTATTTATGACAGTTTCAGTGTCCCGGGGTCATGTGATGCCCATTTAGTGACTTTCGGACAAGCAAAGTCAATGGGGAAGACCTCCTTCACTTAACAACCAAGCTGCAGTGATTCACTTAGCTATTGTGGCAAGAAAGGTAGTAAAATGGAGCATAACTCACTTTGCAAATTTCTTACTTAGCAACATACATTTGGGGCTCAACCGTGGTCGTAAGTCAAGGATTACCTGTATTCTAGATATTGCATTCTGCAATGAGAGGGAGCAGGTTTGTGTGACACCCCCTCAGGGAGTGAAAAGAGTGTTATCGGATCTTCTCAAGGTTAAACATAGCTGGTTACTTTAATTTCACTTTATTGGACGTATTTTGTAGTCCTCTGGCCTCCTTCCTTGCCCTTCTCTGATTCTGGTCCAGTTTCTCTGAAGCCTTAAGACATGGTGCCCAGAATTAGATACAGTCCTCTAGGAATCCTCAAGGTGAGACCTGATCAAAGCGAGAATAAAATGGAATAATGTCTTCTTGAGATTTGGAAATTTCAATGAACTGTTCATTTAGTGCACTGATTGGGAGAGGGGATGTTCCTTACTCCTGAAATCCAAAGTTTGCCCTTTGCGGCAAGTGAGGTCATTTGCTACGATGGAAGTCATTTGTGTAATGATGTCACTTGCGTCAAATGTCACTTGTGTCCAGTTGATTGAATTGGGGGAGAGGATCTAATAAATTGAACGCTTAGTTGATTCAGCCTAACATTGCATTTGTGTAATCCAAAGATGTCTGACTTTCGTAACTTTAAGACCTGTGGACTTCGACTCCCAGAATTCCCCAGTCAGCCACACAAACTGATGTGATTGACATTTATGACTTCTTGCCAGCTTTCCCATTAGCTTTCATTGCCAGAAGCAAGCAGTGATGATCATAAATGGCAGGCATGTGACTCTGGGGTACCACGACCATTATAATTGCAAGCTGGTTGCCGAGCCCCCAAATTGCAATTGTGTGGAGGCTGCGATGGACCCAACTTTGAGATCCTGTTGTAAGTTTCCTTGTTCAGTGCCGTCATAACTTCAAACGGTTGCTTAATGAATGGTCATTACCAAGGGCTATGGGTGGTCCTCGACTTTTGACCACAATTGAGCTCAACATCTCCAGTTGCTAAGCGGGGTTTGCCCCAGTTTGCGACCGTTCTCACCACAGTTATTAAGTGAATCGCAGCATTTAGTAACACGGTTGTTAAATGAGTCTGGCTTCCCCATTGACTTTGCTTGTCAGAAGGTCACAAAAGGGGATCACAGGACCCTGCAACCGTCATAAATATGAATCATTTGCCAAGCATCTGAATTTTGATCATGTGACCACGGGGATGCTGCAACATCCTTGTGAAAAATGGTCGTAAGGCACAATGCTGTTGTAACTCCGAAGGGTCTCAAATGAATGGTTGTTAAGTCAAGGACTACCTGGTACTTGTATACCAAGCTGGCTCTCTACAGTTAATTTTACATGGACAGTTAGATGGACGCTTTTCCCTAATATTCCCGATTTCCACAACAGTGTATTTCCTGTCTGTTAAGGTCAGGCAAAGTATAGGTGATGCTGTTAATGGCTTTGTTGGCCCTCTAAAACGGGTCTCCAACTCCTTTTTTAGAACTCTGGGAGTTGAAATCCACAAGTCTTAAAGTTGTCAAGGTTGGAGACCCCTGTTCTAAAAGATACCATTGTCAACAAGAACATCAAGAAAGGTCATTTCAATTTGTCTTCCAAACTCTGGGAGATGTTATCACGCTCAGGTGTTTTGGTCATTCTTAATGCTATCGTCCTTGACCTGTCTGCATTCCCTTGACTGACTTACGTTCTACTTACTCTCTGCAGCTGTCTGATCATCCCTGGTTTCTTTTCAACTTTTCTTGTCCTTGTAAAGTCCACATCAAGTCCTTGGACTACACCACCTTTGTGTTCTGGACAGCAGAATTTAGTATGTTGGGATTACAATTCTCCTTCGGACAAGATAAATTGAGATTGCAAAGTTCTGAATTTTAGTATTTGTTTTGCTATTAACAGAGCAAAGTCTTGCATTTCCCCCCTTCCAAGTTTGTGGATTAGAATAAATAAATATACATAGGCCGTTAACATAATAGCCTGTGATACTCTATAGTGCAACCTCCATTATCCCTGACTATAGATAGTACTGAGCAGGGGGGATGAAAGAAGTTATAATGTGAAATATTTTGAAGGAATCTTATTGAGAAGAACTGCTGAAAACAAATATACCATCCCTGAACATTGTGTTATATTCTGAACTAAATCTTTCTACTGTGGTTAAAAATCCTTTGTTATGTTAAAAAGATGGGACTGCTAGCTGATTTTTCCTTCTCACTGGAAAAAAAACCCTTATTGATGGATAACAAATACTCTTTGGCTTCTGACCTCAGTTAAGACCAGAATTTTGGTTACCAAAGGATGCAGTCGTTAAACAAGTTATCACGTGACCGGACCCAATTTGACAATGGTTTTTAACCATAGTCATTTAAGCAAATCACGGCGTCATTAAGTGAATCACATGGTCATTAAGTGAACCCTGTGGCTATTAAGCAAATCTGAGTGCCCCAAATTGACTTGGCTTGTCAGAAGCCTGCTGGGGAGGTTGCAAATCACAATAAAGTGACTGCAAGATGCTGCAAAGATTGCAAAAGTGAGCTGGTTGCCACCTGTCCAGATTGCAACCTCTTTACTGCGGGGATGGTGACACTCACAGCTTTGAGGACAGGGTCATAAGTCTCTTTTTCCAAGGCTGTGTTTTGTGTTTGTTGTTAAACAGCCCCAAGTCAAAAACTATCTGCAGGATCCAATCTGGGTCGGTCACTGGGACCAGCGGTTTAGTCTTCCAAACTTTCAGATTTGTGCTGGAGCCCATCCTCAGGGTACTTCTCTCTAGCAGAGTGTGTGCTTTGGGCTACTCTGTATGCGGTATATATATGGTGCCTGTTGTGTGATTGGGATGTTGGTGGCTGGCTATTAAGCTTCCTTGGGCTGCCTAGCCCTGCCTTCTAAGTACTTGGTAAGCTGGTGGTAAATCAGCACTCCTGTTGACTGAGGAGGGGCCTGTCTCTCACTTTTCAATCACTTTCCTGGCTGTTTTTGTGCCTGCTCGTCCAACAATCTTAGTAGCTGCAAAATTGAATGTACGTCCTTGTTCATTACAGTGTGAAGCTACAAATGAGTTTGGATGTCCTCATCTGACCGCTCGCTTGCGTTCTTGCAGTCTGGTTGTCAGCTTCCTCCCCATCTGTCCTACGTAGTCACAGGGACAATCCATGCAGGGATCCAATAGATTACATTGGAAGTATCTCCCACCTCTAAGCAATCTTTACAGTGCACAATTTGTCCTCGTATGGTAGCCTCTGGGCGGTGTGCAATGCCCACTTGCAGATCTCAGAAGCTACCTGTACAATGTTTTAATTCCATAATCTTAATACATTTAGAATGCTGATCAGTTGCCTTGGAAAATGGCCCGTGAGCTCAAAAATATGTGCTACGCATGATATTATTTGAAAAACTGAGTTCTTCAGGAAAATGTGGTTGTTTATAAATGCTAATGCTGAACGTATCCTTCATACTAGTTGCTTTAATTAAAATATTCTTTATAAAAAAAAAAACTCTTGTTCGCTTG
Organism: Oxyrhabdium leporinum; assembly: GCA_032468155.1. Taxonomy (NCBI): domain Eukaryota; kingdom Metazoa; phylum Chordata; class Lepidosauria; order Squamata; family Cyclocoridae; genus Oxyrhabdium; species Oxyrhabdium leporinum. The sequence goes on along the minus strand of JANHFL010001578.1, from coordinate 77,277 downwards.
CTTGTGGCAAACTTTCTTTGAAGTACAAGTTAAGTTGTATTAACCTGGACTTACTTTTTTTACTCTTCCTGATGAATTAAATTATACAGAATTGACATTAGCTGATGGTGTGCTTTTCGATAATTTACTACTATAATATGAGAAGTAAGCTAGTCCTTACAACCATTCGTTTACTGGCTGTTTGAAGTTACAGCGGCACTGAATACTTATGACTGTTTTTCACAGTTATGATTGCTGCTTCCCGTGGTCATGTGATCAGAATCTGGACACTTGGCAACTGGAATGTATTATGATGGTCGCAGTGCCCCGGGGTCATATGATCACCTTTTGTGACCTTCTGACAACCAAAGTCAATGGGAAACCAGATTTACTTAACAAGCGTGTTACTAATTTTAAGTGAACAGTGATTCACTTAACATCTGTGGCAAGAAGGGTCACAAAATGGGGCAAAACTCACTTGACAACCATTTCACTTAGCAACAGAAATTTTGGGCACCACTGTGGTCATAAGTCAAGGACTACTTCTATCTAGATATTACCAGGTGGCAAGAGAAAAGCAAGTACTCTATTTCTGCCAAAATTCTGTCACGCAAAATGACAAATGTTTTCTAAGGATTGTCTGTGGCTGTTTGATTGAACACAAAGGAATATAACAAAGGCGGTACTTTATTAACTGTGGGTCTTGATGGAATCTTCACTTTCTTATTAAAAGGGACCACAAAAATGAATGAAAAAAATGTGCTTTAAAAAAAATCAGTGGTGTCAGATTGTGATACTAGCTTGGTGTGACTTGCCTAGAAGCTAGGACAGAGATTGTTTAGAAAGGTAAAGAAAATATTGTTTTGACCAAAAGCTAACATAGTTCTGTCTGATTAAGTTCACTCAACTACATTCCTAGTAAACCTGTTCTGATGATAGAGATTAGCTTGTTTTTAGCCTTCTCTCCTGGCAGTGAAGGTATTCCTGGCTGTTGTCTTGGGGAAAAAAAACATTCAAAGGCTTGCCTATGGGAAAACATATGTATGAGAATGGATTTTTATCTGTTATAATTGGAAAATTTGCTGCTTAAGCCATTTATTGTCATCCTTCTGGAAAGGCCCATTCTTTACTCTCAATGAGCGTTCCATCAATTTCTGCTAATAGTTCAAGTATATTATTTGGCTTCTCTTGAATTAAATCTCTTCAGGTTAAAAAGAAATGTAGTTACATCAGGACTCGTATAAAGAAAAGGTAGTTTCTTCCTTTCGTGATGCTATTATCTGAGGAAATTTGCTGATGCCTTCAGTCCTGCAGTGAGAGATTTGTGAGAGAAAATTTACACAAAACAGACTTAAGTTTGGAAATCAACAGGATCATAACTAGTCCAGTTTTAAATGGTGATCAAATAAATATGTGGATTTTAAGTCTGCCAGTGACTTCTGGTCATGACTGCTGTATAGTATCTTCAGGATTAGAATCAGTAAGCTTATTGTTGGAGTAACATAGTAGGAAGTTGTGATAGCCTTCCTGTCTTGCTTATCAGGCATCTGAACATAGCGTTGGATCAAGTAACCTTAATCTTATCTTACCAGGCTTTTATTTTTTGAAAAACATCAATAATGTTTTAATTAGCACAGACTTGTATAAAACTGGATAGTTTGAGCATATCTGAGCCTGGTTATCCTAACGGGTAATAATGCTTCCCCTGCATAATGTTCCTCTTGTTCACTTGCCACATTTTTGGGTTGACCTACAGAATATGAATCTTCAGAAAGGTTTGAGTCATTGATATATGAAGATATTTTTATTTGTGCCTAATGTCCAACAGTAAATGAATTTGTAAACAGGTCTCCTAAAATGTACCACAATACAGAAATAGTAAGTCAAACAGTAAGTGTACATGAGTGATTGACAACTGTGTCTTCTCTAGTCTACAACTGAATAATTTGGAATGAATGAATAGGCCTGTCTTGGAAAATATGCTTATCAAGAGCGACATTATTATAATATGCAAAGCTTAAATGTTGTGTAACACTTAAAGTATATCAACATGAGCATTCAGCAGTGATTCCATCTTGAGTTGCAAATTGGTAGAATTGACTATCTAAGATGTTGTCTAGACAGTGAATGAAACACACATATATCGGTAACAATCTGAAACAGCATTAGCAGAAGCAATGCAAAGGATTTGAAAGCATTAAAACCCCAAAATGGTGTCATTGGCGAGACTATTCTAGATCAGATTTGGGTCAAAATGCCACCTAGCATGTGATTCTTCTTCCTGGCAGATGTTCATGATGTCACTCTTTAAAAATTAAATGGAGGTTAGATCAACTCTAAATTGTAAGCACTAAAGCTTGTTAAAACCTGTCCTGGGAACTAGAAAGTTCAGAATGAGAGCTCGCCCCTTTCTTCCTTGCCCTCTAATGCTTTAGTTTTTTGGTTTTTGTTTTAAAGGTGTGAGTGGGTGCATTTTACAGTCTTCTTGGGCTTTCGTGTGTAATAGGATTGTGAATGCCTATGTTGCTCTTATGTTTGAAAAATGAAAAAATTACAGACCTAAGTCAGTTCAATAATATACACTGTAACTGAATCTGGACCTTTCTGGAAGGAACTGAAAAAAAAATACTCTCAATACTCTTTGTATTCTCAAAATGCAAAGTAGCTTTAGTGAAATATTGAGAGAACAAATATCCCACGAGTGCAAGAGCGGTCGCAGAAATCTGATCACCAAATTAAGGCATTGAAAGAGCTATATTTTTCACTTGGATGACACGGAATATCTGCATTTTGTCCTGCCTGGTTCTGGGACCGAATTTATATTGAGAACTAATTTTTCTATGCCACCAGATGGCTAGACTTCAAATTAGAAATGTGCCTAGTTTGTTTAATAGAACTGAAGCTAACACTTTTCTTGATTACCTGGTTGGATTGGGGCGGGGAGGGGGGGGAGGTTATGGAGTGCCACATTGAAATGACTTTGATCATCCCAAGAGCCATGTTAATTATGGGACAGCGTAGTTCTCTTTTCTTATAGATAGAAATATTAATGCACAGGTGATGGTTGGTAATCTTTCTTAAGCTTAGTTCACATGGCACTAACATTACAGGTGGTCCTCGACTTAAGACCACAACTGAGACCAAAATTTATGTTGCTAAGTGAGTCATTTGCAAAAGTGAAATTTGCCCCATTTGGCAAACTTTCTTGCCAGTTGTTGAGTGAATCGCTGCAGCTATGAAGTTAGTAACAGGGCTTTTAAGGGAATCTGGCTTCCCCGTTGACTTTGCTTGTCAGAAGGTCACTAAATGTCTTCAGGACATTGCAACCATCATAAATATGAGCCAGTTGCCAAGAGTCCAAATTTGATCACATCACCATGGCGATGTTGCAGTGGTTGTAAATGTGAAAAAAGGTCATAGGTCATCTTTTAGTGCTGTTCTAACTTTGAACGGCACTAAATGAATGGTTGTAACTCAAGGATTACCTGTATTGATTTCACTGTGGCTTTGTTTTATGGAGCTGTTGTGTTTCACAAATTAGAGTTATGTTTTAGCAGATATGTGAGCCTGAGTAGGACCAGAGTTGGAGCAAGCTTGGACTAAGTCCATCTCAGTCATGGCATCACTCAGTAATTTTTGACTAATCACTCAACCCAGCCTAGTTTAGCTCATAGGGCTGTGTTGTGATAAATTGCCCTGCCTCCTGGAAGAAAGTTGGGTTATGCATGTAATAAATCAGCCAATGTTGTTTTATTCCACCAATTGTGGAATGCAAAATATTTTGTCTGTCTTAAGGAAGTGAATGATGCTTGATGTCTTTGAGACATCAAGAAAATGAAAAAAAGAAACACAGAATGGCTGTTGGGGCATCACTTGATTGCCAGGTGAATGAGCATCAGTGGCTCATTAAAAAATTGGGCATGCAGACAGTCTAAAAGCCTGTTTGTTAGTTTTTGATATAAATACAAATTGTATAAGGCATATCTTCAGCATGAGGAACAATCCTGATATGGGATCGAAAAAACAGTAATTATTTTGTAACTGATTACTGTAGTCCTACTGTTTTCAATGAAAAATGATATTCCATTTCAAAAAAATGGAATAATACTTTGGAAGACACCCTTCCCTATATGAGACCAGGAATCCATATATCCGAATTGCTTTTTCCTCCCTCCAACGGCCACAGTACCCACAAAATGTGAATTTGAGTCCTAAATTTGTTGAGATGCTGGCTTTCCTAATAAGAAAACCGAGAAATTTGCAAGGTTGAAAAATGTTTGTAGGCTCTAAATTGAGACCTCTCTTCTGCAATCCATTTTGTCTTTGTTTGCTAGCCTCCTTTGGAAAGATCTTAAAAATAGACAAAATCATCGGCTCTTATTAAAAGAAAACCACATGTGACTTCTCCTTTAATTGCAACTTATCTTTCAACTTTGATAAGTGTAGCAGTTTATTGATACATCCTTGCATGTTTTGCTATTGTTGTTTGAACAAATATTTGCAACAAAATATTTGAAGCTGATCCTGTATTTAAAGATGACTATATTTTAATTATTGGGACTGTTATTAATTTTTAAAAAACTGTCTTGAATTGGTGTCATTTTTTTATGCGTCCACTCAAAAGTCCATTTCATCCACTCTGTGAATCCTTGCGTTCTTTTAAAAGAAAAGGATTAAACTAATGAATTTAATTAAACTATATTTAGGAGGATTATTTTTTTTGAGCTGAGAGCTGTGCTAGACCCTCAAGATACTACATGATTTGGATGATAAGTCAATTGTTATCTGCATAATTTGTGAGGGAAAGGTACCAGATTTTCAAAATATCATTTTTTTTCAAGCAGCCTTAATTGTTTGTTCCTGGATTATCATTATTGTATATCCTACGAGTTGGAATGCCAGAGTTGTAAAGGTGACCTGTAATGAATCTTGTCAATGTGATCAAAGGCTGTCCATTTTCATGATGCTTACATTGTTTTGAATTAAGTGAAATGTTGCTGCTTCTCTCTTAGTTTCAGTTTTTTTGATGCATTCTGGAATCAACTAGTTGACTGGCAATCCTTCCCTAATGAGATAGAGCAGCATCAAAGACATGTCTGGTTTGTCTTGCTTGATAACACATTTTTTTTCTAAAGCTAACTAATACAGTCTGCTAATTTAAGTCTTAATTCTGTTACATGTAACCATGTCACGTCTGTCCTAATTTTTGTAAGTATGTGGTTTCTTGAACGATATCAATTGTTAGAAAGCCCTGGCTGGTTTTTAAATAAAATAAAGAACATTTTTAACCATTACAGTACCAATCTAACAAGTCTTTGATCTGTGCTCAGAAATCAAGGAGATAACTCTTTTGTTGGGCATCCACTTTATTAAGAATAAACATTCTATTTAAAAATTGAGAGACTTCTCTTCTTCTGAGTACTCAATACGATGATGGTGATGATATGTGGTGTCTGAAATTTGAAACCTCTGGCTTTTAGTACAAGTTAAAACATAACTGTCATACCTAAGAATTCTTCTAGATTAAGATAACTCTTATTTAGGGAACCGGTGAAAGTCCTAGAGTAGAAGGCAAAAAATGATCCCTGAACCTGTTGCCCTCTGGATGCTATGGGTTACAGCTCTCATCTGTTCCATTGGATCTCCTGAAATGGGGTTAGTTGGAAGGCACGGAGTTGCAGGAAACCCATTTAACCCTTTAAGATCTATCTGTTGAACAGTCACCTTTAAAATACAAAGTGTGGTGTTTAGGTTAAAAGAGCAACCGTGTTACTTTATGTAAGGTCGACGTATGAGTTATGACTGGTCATTTAGAAAATGTTTGAAGTTGGAATGGACCTCCCCAAAAGCTACTTATGATTCTGATTCAAAGCTCTGATGGCTGCTCCCCCCCTGCAGTCATATGACTGTATTTTGGGTGTTTGGCAACAAGCCAGTGTTTACAGCCATTTGCAGCATCCCATGGTCATGTGATTGCAGTTTATAATTTATTTATTTTTTTGCCAAAATCAGTATTTTCTTCCAGTTTCCAGTAATAAACACCCCACAAGGAACAATGGTTTTGGTTAACAACCGTGGTGTTGATTCACTGCTTCAAAAACATCGTAAAATCAAGCACAGTCACAGGGTGACTTGCTTAACGACCAACCATAACTTACAACCAGAATCGCAGGTTCAATTACCATAGTAAGTCAAGGATTACCTGTATATTACCTGCCTTCCATTGAAAACCTGTATATTGCACAAGCCAAGAAGAGGGCTGTGAAAATATCTACAGACCCCTCGTATCCTGGACATCAACTGTTTCAACTTCTACCCTAAAAACGACACTATAGGGCACTGCAGGTCAAAACAACTAGACACAAAGACAGTTTTTCCCCCCATGCCGTCACTCTGCTAAACAGCTAATTCCCACAACACTGTTGAACTATCAAGAAAGGCAGTATTAGCATCATTATTCTCATCTTCCCTGTCTCTCTATCTTATTATATAACTTTGTTGCTTGTATCTTATGATTTATATTGCTTAGTGTCCTAGTATGATTTATGTTGATTGCTTATTTAGTACCCATGACTATCACTAAGTGTTGTATCTAATGTTTTATAATGAATGTATTTTTATAATGACTGCGATAATGACCTATCACTATTGTATGTACACCAAGAGCTTATGCACCGGAGTCAAATTCCTTGTGTGTCTGTCTAATCACACTTGGCCAATAAAGAATTCTAATTCTAATATTTCTCTTGCTCTTAAATAAAAGCAAAGTAGCAATTTTTACTTCCTTATTTCAGATCTGAAATTTGTGCGCTTGGATTGCTGCAGGATTGTTTCAACAACAGCCGGGACAGCAAAAATTAATCCGAAACTTCTTCTTTTAAATAAGTTTCCTTATCTACTGCATAGTTAGGACAGACCAAGACATGCATTCTGGTTTGGCCATTCTGGTTTGTACTGATACAAACAAACAGGTACTTTTTTTTCCTGTCCTGAGACGGTGTCTTTGGTGACTGAGGTTGAAGCTAGTCCTTGGTGTCGCTTTAAGTGTATTCTACGGTTGCCGGTACAAATTCTATGACAAAAGGTTATCTGATGCTATGATACTGCTGAAGAGTTATGGTCACTACAAGCAGTCCTCAACTTACAACAGTTTGTTTAGTGACCGTTCAACATCTCAACAGCACTGAAAAAAGTGACTTGTGAGCATCTTCACACTTACGGCTGTTGCAGTATCCCAATGATCACATGATCAAAATTTAGACATCTTGGCAACTGACTCATATTTATGATAGTTGCAATGTCCTGAGGTCGTGTGATCAGTTTTTGTGACTTTCTGACAAGCAAAATCAATGGGGACGCCAGATTCCCTTAACAACCATGTTATTAACTTAACAACATGGGTCACGTCACAATTGTGGCAAGAAAGGTTGTAAAATGGGGCAAAACCCATTTAACAACTGTTTGGTTTAGCAACAGAAATTTTGGGCTCAATTGTGGTCGTAAGACTACACCAGGGGTGGGCGACTAGGGCAATTTTACGACCTGTGGATTTCAACTCCCAGAATTCCTGAGCTATGCCCTAGTTGCCACCCCTGGTTTACGCAGTTCAACACTTGGATTTTCTTGGAACTTTGCTTCCGAATGATCATTTTCCTGTTTCTCCCTCTGGGACTTTCAAATTCATTTTACAGTTTAAACTGTATCAAGAAGTTGGAGAAGACTTAATTTCACTGAACTTTGGTAGAAGCAAGCCTTGCTTGATAATACCAAAAGGGATAACTTCCTTTATACCAGCTTCTTTCAGATCTCAGGTCTTTTCAGATCTCCACAGACTGGAGAAAGTCTATTATCATTTCATCATTTAAAAAAGCAGAGAAGTGGGATCCATTGTGTCACTGCACAGTAATCCTGCTGAGTGCCATCAGTTGTCCAGCAGGCATTTCCATGGAAAATTAGTTGAGTGGGGTTGGGCAAAGTATTCTTTTGATGGAAGAGCAAGCCAGGTTTAGAGAAGGGTGATCAACACTCAGTCGATGACTAACCTCTAACATTTGTAGAGAAATACATCTTTTCAGAGTAAAATTTATGTTGCTTTTTTATTTTTTAATTATAATTTTTATTGATTTCAAAAGATAAGATACAATACAAAATAGAAATAAAAAAACAAGAACAAAAAATAAGCTTCAAAGAAGACGGGGAAAAATTAACAATACTGGGTAAAAGAGAAAAAAGTATATATAACAGATATACAATTAACTCTAAATATATACAATCTTGACTTACAACAGTTCATTTAGTGACTGTTCAACGTTACAACGGTACTGAAAAAAGTGACTTACAACCAGTTTTCACACTTGCAACCATTGTGGCATCCCCACGGTCACATGGTCAAAATTCAGACCCTTGGCAACTGCCAAGTCAAGGGGGAAACCTGATTCATTTAACAATTGTGTTACTAACTTAACAACTGGAGCGATTCACTTAACAACTGTGGCAGGAAAAGTCATAAAATGGGGAAAACTCACTTGACAAATGTCTCACTTAGCAACCGAGATTTTGGGCTCAGTTGTGGCTGTAAGTTGAGGACTACCTGTAGTCCTTGTTGATAAACATAATTCAAACAAATCTAATAGATTCCCCCTCTTGCTCAACGGGTCTATAAATAGTTGTAAATTTTCCCCTCCATATTACTAAATCACTATTTTAAATCACAGTCTCTTAACAAAATACCCCAAATATAAAATTCTATTGTCTGTCAATCAAATCGACCCAATCTCTGTTCACTGCAAAAAACCTATTAATCGGTAACGCAAAAAGTTAAACTAATCTTCAAAACCCTCTGTTAACAATCCATCGATGTACAGTATTTTCATGTGCAGAAAGTCCACAAATGGCTTCCAATCTCTTACAAACTTGTCAAATTTATGTTGCCTCTATTGATTGAAGCATTTGGCTTGAATCACAGAAACATGCTCTCTAGGTGTAAAATTGACTGCCTCTTCCATTAACCAGTCTCATCTTCCGGTATTCTGTAATCTGTTCTTTTACTACATGAAAATGATCGAGTGTGAATCTGCTGGAGTGCACCAGGGCACTTCTGTCTTCTTCAATACCACTCCAAAGTGGAATAAAACAAAGTTGCATGTTGATGCCTGTCCCTTTTTTAGTTCCCTATTAATACCGTGTTGCGTACTCTGTCAAAATCTGATTTTCACCCCGTCCCTGTGCTGCCCCAATAAACTTGTTTCCTTCTATTGTATGCGGATAATACAGCTATCCTCTCTAAGCCCAAGTGGGCTTTACTGTAAAGAGTAAAGTCTAGTCATCAATCACAACAGAACAAAAGTAGCTGTATTTTCAAAAAAAAAAAAAAAAAAAAAAGACCTGCTTGGCAAATTCAGCCCCAGGTATTAAAATATCTGAGTGTCTCTTTTCAAACCTCAGCTACATGGAACAAACAATTAAGGCCTGCTTCCATATGGGCCCATTAGTCTCATGAGTGCCGTTCTGTGCCATTCAAACTGTATAATGCAGCTGGGATAAAGTCTTATACAGCTCAGATAATGAATTCTTTGGCTTATGGTACATGGATCTGTAATTATAACTTGAGACTTCAAAGCTGTTTAGTCTAAATATTTAAGAACTTTGCTGCAAGTTCCTGCTGCATTTGCAATTCTTTGTTGAGGCTGGAATCTAGCTTAATTTCTGTAGAGGCTCACATGTAGCTTTGTTGCTTGAGATCTTGTCTTAATCTTCTTGGAAAGTTGCCTGGCTTCCTTTCACCCTGACTTTCAAGACAATTTCTTGTGATTATGGATATCCGGGTACATTTGGATCTAGGATTTTGTAGCCTATCTGGCCAATGCTTGGCTTCAGTTGACTTTTTCAAGAACTTTGACAAGGCATGAAATAAGAAGGTTGACAACATTCTGCAGAAAGATGTACATTCTGTTTAGGTCAAGCTTGTTTGGAATATCTTGTTTCTAAATGCAAATTATTTTGCCAATATTTTATGGGCAAAGTCATAGGAGAGCCTTTATTCTTGCAAGATCTGATGTTCTGTTATCACTGCTGGAAAGCAGATTCAACAGCACACCAGTGCAAGAATACTTTTGCCTCTTGACAAGGAGGAAGTTGATCAGTCTCTTGTGTGTTGTTTCACTGTTTTTCCTATGTAATTTGTCAAGAAAATTTAAGAAGCTAAAGAAAAGAAGCTACTCCTTTTTTTTAATGGGTAGGCCACTTCCAGAACAATTACAAAATCTGGCTCAATTTCTATAGCTGCGAGTATATTTTATATTGTTTAGTGTATCTTGTGTGCAGAAGCTGTGCTGATGATGTATCATGGTCATTATCAGTAAGCAATGATAATACAATAAATAGTATTTCACCACTGCTTCACCTTTATGTTGATCAGGGAATCTGGAACAACTGTGTAACTGGGTCATGCAGTCTGGATTAACTTGATTCAAATGTCCATTTCCCCCTCACTTGTGCTTTTTCAAGAGGCAACTGGACTTTCTGGTTTTTCTTTGAAGACCTTTCGCTTTTCATCCAAGAAGCTCTGAGCTGAAGAAGCTTCTTGGATGAGAAGTGAAACGTCTTC
>JANHFL010001578.1:51277-61994 GCA_032468155.1 Oxyrhabdium leporinum | reverse complement strand
AGAGAGCGAGAGAGAGAGAGAGAGAGAGAGAGAGAGAGAGAGAGAGAGAGAGAATATGAGATTTCATTATTGCTATATTCATCTCTGCTAGACCAAGATACAGTTGTGTTTTACATTGTTATGGCATTTTCTGGGTTGGTTTTTTAAGTGGTCAAGACACATAATCCAGAAAGTCTTGATAAGTAAGTAAGTCTTGACAATTTTCCATGTAGTAAATTATCTTTAAGGCACAGAAGAAGATGAGTAAATGTAGTAGCAGCAGCAGCTAATGACTTTTTCACGAGTGCAATGAAGAGTATGGATCATTGTCAGTGTGTGAAATCCCCAAAATGAGAACATTGTCAAACGATGGTCTCCCTTGCTCCTCTGGATTAACACGATTAGTATTTACTATTTATCATGGCTAGCATTCTTCTCTGTAAGCAAATGAGTACCAAATTTTGGTAAAAATCTGATTATTTGATTACTATTATTATTATTTTTTTTAAAAAAAATAATTGACCGCAATGAGGATGAATATATTTTTTTATATATTAAATGTAATTGCATTAAATTATACAGGATTTTGATGTGTCCTATAAAGTTGAAAGGAAGAGTGACAGGATCAGATTCCCTCTACTAAAAAGAACCTTTATTTATTGGTTCCTATGATACTGTAGATCCTCACCATTGCTGATCTCTAAACTGATCAATAATTCAAATCATAGGACGATTTTTTTTTCCAAAAAAACTCATCAAAACTCTAATTGAAACTCATTTTAAAAAGTGTAATTCGACTGACAGAGGAATAAATATGCGTGAGTGTAGTGTGTGATTCAATTCCTTAGTGAATACATCTCACACTTTGATAAAATCATCATGATCATCTACTTTTCCTCCTAGGAAAATGACAGCATGCAAAATTAATCAGAAGGTAAGGGCGTGATATTGAAACTTTCCTTAATCAAGGCAATTGAAAAGACCCTACACATGGGCATTTCGCCGTCTAGTATGATAATAGAAGCTGAATATTCTAACGAAACAGCAATCTGATCAAACGTAATGGCCTCTTTTGGGAAGTAGCACAATTTCAGACATGGGCAGCACAATAGAAGTTGAAATATAAGTGAAGGCAATTGTGTTTCTAATTGTACTATTGTCCCTACCTAATGATTCCATGTGACAAGGACAGTGGGTAGAGAGATGCTTGTTATTTTAAGTCTTAAAGTTACGCACCCACCCACATCGGCTGGGGTTAAGATTATAGGAGGAAAAAGGGAAAAATCTAGTAAAGATGGTGTATTGTAGACATTTTCATTTTTAAGTGTGAAAAATACTCAGTATGAATATACTTTTTGTACCATTTGTTTTTAAATAGCATATTGAGAAATATATTCCATTGAAAGAACGTAGCCAAAATGGGATGGGATGGGACAGATGGAACGGAATGGAACAGAAGACTTTATTGGCCAAGTGTGGTCAGACACACAAGGAATTTATCTCCAGGGCAAAAGCTCTTAGTGTACATGTAAAGTAGCAGAGTAATAATAATAATAATAATGACACCAATAAGAAGTGGTAGTAAAGAAGATGGAAGGATAATAATACTGCAGCCATACAACATGGGCAAATATACTTAGGCATAAGACATAAGAGAATATAAAACATAATATTTATTCTAGTATGGTTATTCCTTTTACATTTAATTATTTTGTTTTTCTTAAAATTAGTTAGTAATCTGGATTCCAGGGTGCATTTCCTTTGTGGGCTTTATGTAACTCTTGCCTCTCCGTAAAATTCAAACTTATTAAGATGCAAAGAAAGAGATTCTACAACAGATTAAAGGCTCACAACTCAATTCTTCCCAGCCCAAACAGTAGACTCCCTTTTGATTTTTTTAAAAAATATTTTTATATAACTATAGGAGATGAAAAAGCATATATATATATATGCAAATGAAATAAGGCAAACATCCACAGACAAGTAAAGCACGCTAATGAATAACAGCAGATAAATACAACAATATTAACAGCAAAAACAACAAATTAAATTCTGACCATATGGAATCATATTGTTGAGTCTTTCCTTTAGGCTGATAAAAAGCCAATTCAAAGATTGAAAGTTGACACATTTCATCAAGCCAAATTTCAGCATTTGCTATACAAGTATCTTTCCAGGAACACACTGCCAACTCTTTAGCAACAGTTCAGAGACTGTATGCCAAAAATTCTTCACAAGTAGATAAAGCCCACATTTTCTTATGTATATTAGCAAAATATAAAACATGCACTCATGCAGTTCTTGCTAAATATCTACAGCCCTTTGCAGGTATAAAATCATCTGTATTTCTGCTGTGTAACACAAGCTCCTGGAATCAGAGGGATATATATTTTTTTTTAGCAAGAAACACCTGGCATAGTTTCTCCAAAGAGGAATTCTGATTCCAATGCTGGGCACATATGCTTGATGGATGGCTCAGGAGTCCCTCTATTTGTGCAGCCAAAAAGAATTACTTCTTTTGCATGATGAAGACAGACGTGGAAAGCAGACTGAAGGCTCTTGCCAAGGATGTGAGGTGGGAATGCCAAACTGAAAGAACAGTGGATTAAAAAAAAAAATCCATTGCCCCCAGTATTTGTAGCTGAGTGAAGAGGTCATTTCAAAGCCTGCAATCGCCTACTCTTTTAGTCTGTATTTGCTTCTACTCGGGGGGCAAGGGGGCCCCCTCAGAAGTCCAACTTTTGGTGTGGAAAGCGGGATCTGAGATACATAAATTGTGTCCAGAAGTATATTTTAAAGTTATTTAAAATACACATTGATTCGGACTCTACAGTCCTCAGGGAAATCCTTCATATTTTTATTAAGGCCTTCATTAGGATAAGCATGGTGCATCTATAGAGGATTTCACGTTAAATGTTTGTTTTCTCTTTAAAATTTAACATTTAATGAGCATGAGTTGGCTTATTATATGCATTTATATGAATATTCTCTTTCATTCTGCTTTATTGTATTGTTTTCTCCTATGTTATTGCTTCAGTTACACAATGGCTTTAAGGTTTGTAATTATCATATTTCCTTGACTTGTTTTTTAAATGGGTTATTTGTTGGTTTAAACTGTTGTGATTTGAAATCATGACCTATGTCTCCATTCTCTTTACCCCAGTGGGAGCTGGTGAAGGTCTTGATGCTAGAAATCTTGTACTTACATTTTTTTTTTTTAAATGTGTTATATCTGATTTCACCTCTTGCAACTGTGCTTCTTCTCTTCTCTAGAAATTTCAAATAATAGCTTAGAATAACATTCAATGAAGTAGAACGAGATTCACAAAAGCTTATGTGATGGTAAATTTGTTTGTGGAATCCATGGTGCTCTTCTGTTGAAATTTGTTTGTCTTTAATATGCAAGATAACTCTTGGTCATTTTTAATGTAGCAGATTACCAAGCTTTTTTTTCCCCTCTAGAGATGGGCATTTCTAATTACACAAATGTGACAAGGAAGAAGAGAAGTTATAGATTTTTACTTTAAGGAGCAGACACATGACAGATATCTGATCTCCTTCTGGTCCAACTTTTCATGGGTTTAATCTGGCAGGCAGAGGAGACAAATTAGAGTCAGTCTTCCAGACATAAATATGCTGCTCAAAAGGAGAAAGAGCAAGAGGGAAAAAGAAAACATTTAAAGATGCTACAAGGTGTCAGTGGAGGAAATGTGTTCTTAAGTATGAGAGAGGCACAAAATTGAAGCATAGGATTCTTTTCCTGACATCATGGTTTGCTTTCCTTAGTCTCTCTTGCTGTTTCTTTAAATGTTGAAACAAAGCTAAAAACAAACCCACAGAAAATTCAAAAGAATAGTAATATGCAGATGGACATCCTTTTTCTACTATTGGTCAAATATTTTCCCCTGTTTTTATTTCCCCCCATCATTTCAGCACTTATTCACTGGTTTCTTGACAGCAAGTTTGTTTGTTCTGTCAACGTCTTTAAATAGATTTTCTTTATGTTACATGAAATATGTCCTTAATCTTATTTTTCAATGCCAGCCTATCTGAGCAGGTAGCGTTTCCTAAAACCATTGCAGAGAATATTAAATGTACCAGATAATGTTATAGATGTCAATGAAATTAGTAGATGTGGTACCAGCCTGAGTGAGTTCAAAATAGGGTTGGATAAATTCATGGAAATCCTGGGGACCAATGGCTGTTAACCTTGATGGCAGTGAGACTATCTCTGAAGCCCATCTTCTGGCAAACTAGTGGACATCCTCGGATAGTTGGTTGGCTACTGTGTCAACATACTGCTGAACTAGATGTGATGGGTCTGATAAAATAGGGCATTGCTTATGTTCTTTAAAAAAGTCTTTTTTTCTTTAAGTTTAAAACCATAAATGTCCTTAAGGTGACTCAAAAGAGTTTTGAAACTGATGCAGAAGTGGTTTTCAGCAGAAGGTAGAGACACATTAAAGTTGCTAGCATTGAATATAGACAATGTATTCCAATTGGTTATTTGAAACGGATGTTATTTGAAACTGAAGAGAAAATATCTGCTGTGAACTCCACATAGGTGTCAGGAAGGGCATCTGGCCAATAAATGCTCAGTTTCATTCAGTCACCCCAACTCCACCTCATATAAAGGGATTACAGGGTCCTAAAAAGAAAAAAAAACACCCTGAAACTGATATCAGGCTAAGGGAGGACCATTGTCATTAGAAAAAGGCTACAAGCAAGGATACAATGAGTCAAATGAATTAACCAAGATGATAGAGTCAGCTGAGAAACTGATTTTTCTTGGCTATGCTTTAAGAGATAGGTTTTATTTATTAATTTAGCTTATGGCATATCATACATGGACTAGCCATATATATTAACGTTGTGCCAAGATTAGTAAAAAAAACACAATAAAATATAAATGTTAAAAAGACCTTTGTTCAAATACCAATATCTAGGCCTTCTAGCCATTGAAGCGCAGCATCGTTTATATGAAAACAAAAAAAAAATCAGATAAGACTGAGATTGGCCTTTCTTGAAGAAATCTCAAGTCACTCAATATAAGCATGACTAGAACTGAGCCAAAATAATCCATTTAGTTTTAGGAGACTGCCAGATGTCACTACCCATCCACTTAGAGTTTGAAACTCTGACCATTCTTGGATTCAGTGGTAAGAGCTGCCTGATGGAGTTTTAGCCAATAGGATATCTTCATTTGCAAACAAGGACCATGGCTGCAATGGGGGCAGCAATCCATGGTTGTATTAACTGGGTGGTCTCAGAGGAAGACAGTGTCCTGACAGAGCCTTTCTTCTCCTCCAGCATCAAAATGAAACCATGCTATGAAAGGGCCAAATACAGAAACGGCGTGCCAGGCAGACAAGAAAGGCTTATTGTATTTCTCTGAATCATTTTCAAAGGCTACTCTACTTGCATTCGTTTATTGAAAATTCATGCCATTTCTTTCAAAGCAAAAATGCACAGGAGTTTCCTCTTTTCTCAGATAACAGATCGGGCCAGGAACACTTTAGAGGGGCAGCAGAAAGCAACTTCAGTAGTTAACTCATGTGTATGCATTTTTTTTGCAATTGCAAATCCAATTACGGCCAGTATTTTGTGAATGAAGGAGACTCTTCTATGGCTGTTGCTTCGGAAGATATCCTGCAAAGACTTTTACAATTCCAAATAGATTTTTCTGGTCTAATATGGCTGGCATTAGGAGATAAAACTGGCAGGTGGAACTCTGTTTCCATGCTGAATTTTTGACCTGATTTCAACCCCTCCTTGTTTCCTTTTCAGCTCTTCTAAAAGAACAACTCACAAGTATCTCTTGCCGGGTAAGTCAATATTGTGCGTTCAATAAAAAGCGGGTAGATGTGAGCAGATCAGAATTTGCAAACCATTCTTAATCTTAACCAACAATTTTATGCTTCTTAAGGACCATCTCCTAAGATACGTGTGCCTGTTTAACAAGAAACAAGAAAAAAAAATCTAAAACAACATTTAATGCAGCATCTGGCTATTCAAGTAACGGGTGATTAACCTGAACTGAGAACAAGGGCAAAGTGAATAATAGCTTGGGAGACAAGCTTTGGAGAGAGAAGTGAATTGCTTTCATGCGGGCTACTTCAGGAGTATATGAAAATACTCCAAATCTTGGAGTATTAGCTGCATTCTACACATTTCAGTAATCCTTTACTAAATGGCTGATGGTCTTCTGAGTCATCTTCAGGTCAGAAATCTACCCCGCCCCGTGTGTGTGTGTGTGTGTGTGTGTGTGTGTGTGTGTGTTCCAATGAAACTCTCCATTGTCTATTCAGCACTCAGAAACAAAGTACATCCAAGTAAGAATTTATTCAAGAAGTCATATTGGCACATCTGGGAAAACACGAATCTGAGGGTTCTGGGTTTTCCCTCCCCAAGAGAAAATCAAAGATCCATCCCGCTATACCCATCACCGACCACATGACCCAATCCAACACCATCCCAAATGAAGCCCTTCCTCCAAACACTCCTCTTCCAGGTGCAGGTTAACATGTCCTTGACTCTCTGTGAAAGAATGTTGTTGTGTCTAATCTTCCAGCTCTCCATGAATATCCCCCCTCCCAATTTCCCATGCACAAATTGTGGCAGCCTCAGAGCCCTTCAATAAAATATGGCTTCCAAGGCTGACAGGTTTATTTAACGACCGCATCGCTTAACAACTTCCATTGTGGTCATTGAGGACTATTTCTAGTACAAAACTGCAAAAATGTACATGTTGCTTAAGATTACAAAGGGTAAACATTTGCAGTCCTAAAAATTCTGACATGTGGTCATCTCTCCATTTTTTTTCCTTGATTTTAGTTTGGAGCAGAATTTCGAAGATTTTCTCTGGATCGTTTCAAGCCAGGAAAATTCGAAGATTTCTACAAACTTCTCCTTCACATCCACCATATTTCCAACATGGCGGTAATGATAGGTTACGCTGACATCCATGGGGATCTTCTTCCCATTAATAATGATGACAACTTCTACAAGGCTGTTTCCAGTGCAAACCCGTTGCTTAGGATTTTTATCCAGAAGCAAGGTGAGTTAAATGTTGAAAACTTAAATGATTTGATTGTTCTTTTTCTTCAACTGAAAATAGAATCAGAGGCAGCCACTGGGGTGTGCATGTGGGGAAGATATCAAGATGGGAGCTGTAACCATGGTCATCATCTATACATTTTTACCCTCTCTGTCACCCCCAATGTGGTACCCCTGAATAGAGTGCTGTGCTTGATGACTTCCCAGCTAAGAAGCTTTTAATGGGGCAAATAAATTGTAGTTACAAGTGACAAAAATACACCAGACAAAAGACAGTAGCACATTAACATTTCTTTATAGCATGCCCTTGGAATAATTAGCATATTTTCCTCATTAATATGGCAAGTGCCATCCTCTTGCTGGTAACTGGCAAGAACTGAGTATCCTTCAGAAATTATTCTTTTGTATTTTTAGAAAGGTGCTTAAAACTGAAACAACCACTAAAGTTTTCAGAATGCTGCTTGCATAAATAAATAACATTGGAAATTACCGTGCTTCACATTTTATGAAAAACAAGGATAGATTTCGCTGGTATATGACGCCAGAAAAATTATCTAGATTGTGTAAAGATATGCTTCAAGTTAATGTTGGTAATATGTGGGTTCATTTTTATTGTGTTTGGTGGACATGTGAAAAAGCTTTAAAAAAAATGTTGGACTCAAATGTGATTCAGAGGATTTTAAAGACGCATTCAGCTGAAACCAGAACCTGGGATTGAGCCATGAAACACTGTTTTTATGTATAAAAACTACAGCGACATTACTGTAAACAGAAAGATAGAAAGTTTTGGCAATCACACAATGGAGGAATGGTAGATAACAGAACTTGCCAAAAATGCTAAATTGACTTGTTTGATTAGAGAAAAGACAAAATCCACATTTATGAATGACTGGAAACCCTTTATGGACATTTTGCATTAAAAAAATGAACTTATGATTTATGGTTTTGATTATTAGACAGGCTAGATTATAGAAAGGAGAGAGTCATTAGGTAATTTTAAAGAGTGGTTAAATTATAATTGTAATTATAATAACTGTGAAGAAAATCACATGCAACTTCTTTATATCTTTTTTTATTTTTTGCATTTTTAGCTTTTTCTTTTTTCTTCTATTTTAGCTTGTAATAGTTCTTACTATTGTTGTTAAAATTTTCGGTAACCATTATATATAAAAAAAGAAATAGGGATAGAATTCCATCTTCTGAGATTGCTTTGTCCTTCTCTATAGTAATAAAATAGAGATTTTATTTATTTTGTTTTATAATACATGCTACAATTCTGAGAACTGTTGTTCACATACTTTTTACATTAGGGATCCATGGTGTTCCTGATTTGCTTGTCTGATAGATTTGTTTTTATATTCCTGGGTTAAACATATCAATTACAGAAAACTGAATCAGGAAGCCCTTCCCAAACTGCCATATTCCACAGACATTTATAGAGCGCTGATTTTCTTCCCCTTCGTCTCTGGTTGGTTCCACCCTCAAGGCCACAAATTTATAGGACACAAAGCAGGTATTGATGGTGGGAGGGGAAGGCTTTACAAAAAAAAATGGGATTAAATAAGGACACCAAGTATTGTGGTGATGCTAATGGAAAGAGACAGACAAAATTTTGAGATATGTTGCATTGTTGGGAACCAATCAATGGAGTATAAAGTTTAATGTGCTAGACTAGAACAGGAGTCTCTAAGCCTGGCAAGTTTAAGACTTGTGTAATTCCCAGAATTCCCCAACCAGCCATGGCTGCCTGAGGAATTCTGGGAGTTGAAGTCCGCAAGTCTTAAAGTTGCCAAGTTTGGAGACCCCTGAAGTAGAAGCAGGGACCCAAGTTCTAATCCTCCCATTGAAAAAGAAGCTGGCTGAATGACTCAAGGTTAGTTACTCTCAGCTCCAAAAGAAGATCAAACTCTGCAACAAGCCAGCAGAAGTGCAAGTCCTCCATGGCATCATGCACTGATCAATGGTTTTGCCATGTGTCCTAGGTGAACATAGTACAGACAATTGCACTCTGTAACCAAATGGCAAAAAAAAACTTTACGGTTAGAAATAAACTCATTGTACACTCCTAAATTAATCTAAAATGTATTCTACCAGAGATCTATTTTAGGGCTCCCCCCCCCTCAAAGTAATCTATTTGATTCATAGAGATAACATTTTCATTGTTTTTATTTTTTGCTAAACCACTACATTGTTTATTTCAGCTTGCCTATGATGCTGGAAACTGGGTCCTGATGAGTTTGCATGAAGTTCTTAAAATATATATTTTTTAAATGTGACAAGAATAAGGAGGCTTGGGTAGGTGATAGGTTGGCTAGCACAATTTGAACACCTTTACCTTTGATCATCATAGTTTGAAAGAAGTTGAATATATACAGGTAGTCCTCGACTTATAACAGTTCATTTAGTGACCGTTCAAAGTTACAGTGGCACTGAAAAAAGTGACTGACGACCATTTTTCACACTTATGACCATTGCAGCATCCCCATGGTCATGTGACTGACATTCGGATGCTTGATAACTGGTTCATATTTACGACGGTCGCAGTGTTTCAGGGTCACATGATCATCTTTTGTGACATTCTGCAAAGTCAATGGGGAAACCAGAATCACTTAACAACTGGGTTACTAATTTAACAACTGCAGCGATTCACTTAACAAATGTGGCAAGGAAAGTTGTAAAATGGGGCAAAACTCACTTAACAAATATCTCACTTAGCAGCATAAACTCTGGGCTCAATTGTGGTCGTAAGTCGAGGACTATCTGTATAAAGCTATAAGCTGAACATTTGAAGATCTGGAAAATACAATTATGTTTCTCTTTCGTATTCCCTTACCAGCCTTTCTAACAGTACAGCTGTCATATTCAGCTTTACTTACTTCCAGCGTAAAACCTATGCTGTATGTTACAGTAGTAGTTATTTGCAAAGGCTTGCCAAGGCTTAACTTTGGACGAAAATGTGTTCCCAAGAAAATAAAAAGGTTTTGCTTTTGATACCAAATCAAAACATCCCCTTTTCCTCCAAGAATCTGAACATTTATTTTTCTTTTAAGTGATTTGTTGGCTTAAATGTTTTTTTATCTTGGAATTGTACTATAAGATAAATAACACAAGATGCCAGTGCCCTATCCTGCAATCTTTGGTGGAAAATTAGTTGTTATTACACTTAAAGCTGGCTGCACTTAAATGATTAGTTACTTTTTTGTGAATTTTAAGATCAAAGGCTTTAAAGACCTCCAAAGCTCTCAATGGGTGTTTCTTTGCCAATACACTTTGCTTTATTCTGTCTTGTTGCTTGATATACCAGCAACGCAGATTGTAGCCTGATTACTATATTGGACCAATATTCTTCTCTTATTTCAGAGTCAAGGGAATACACAGATGTCCTGCTTTAGGGCCTCTCTTTCCTTCCCCTCAGCCCCCACCTGCTGTGCAAGCTGAGGCCATTGATGCTCTTAATTGCAATTGAAATAGATACCTTTTCACAGGTGGTGATGTTGATAGCGGCAACACGCAACAGGAGTTTAGATCCCGTCTACATTTCATTGGACAACCTTGGGGCCCGTTCTTTACATTTAGCCTTTGTCTTCTGTCTGCATAAAAGGGACAATGTCTTGTCTCCTTATGATCATAAGGAAAGAAAGAAAGAAAGAAAGAAAGAAAGAAAGAAAGAAAGAAAGAAAGA
>JANHFL010001578.1:0-34839 GCA_032468155.1 Oxyrhabdium leporinum | reverse complement strand
TAAGCTGTAAACCGCCCCGAGTCTTCGGAATGGGGCGGTATATAAATGTAAAAATAAATAAATAAATAAATAAATAGGTACCACTTCAGTGGGAAGGTAACAGTGTTCCATGCGCCTTTGGCGTTTAGTCATGCTGGCCACATGACCATGAAAGTCTTTGGACAATGCTGGCTGAAGATGAACACCTCCCCCTAGAATCAGACATGACTGGACAGAGGAAACATTCATCTTTATCTTTCTCACAAAATTCTTCAAAACTTTTAACAAACCTGTTTTATAAATCGAATCTATCAAAATTATCTATGTTACTGTCAATTTATTTTGTATGTCGATGTCATTCTTTTAAATCTATTTTCAACTGAGGCTCAGTTTTGTCATGTAGAATTGGTTCTTCTTCCATAACATATTTTAGACATAATTTATCTGTAGAGGCAGACACTATTAAAATTAGCTTCAGGGTCCATTGTTCAAAAATATACTTCAGTATGTCCAATATTAAAATACTTTGCTTTGCTCTATAATTGTAAGTCAAGATAGAGTATTCTTCTTTAACAGTAATTTTAGTTCCCTCTAGCATCCAATTTTTATTATTTTATTTAGCATCCATATCTTATTATATTTGTAATTCAAAACAAAATAATTTTCCTACAGAAAGTATTAATTTTGTAAAGTTCTTAAGCTTAATATAGTTTAAACTTCTTTTGCTAAGGATTGATGGAAGTTCATCCTGTGCTGTAAAGCATGTCAATCCAAAGGTTCCCATAGCTGAAAATCACTTAACAAGCAATTTCTAAAAGTGATTAGAAAGGGAAGTGTGTAAACTTCGTGTCTTTTCAAATGTGTCAACATGTTTTGAGAAAGATGATTATTTCCTCATCTCCCAGATCTCTAAATACACCAAAGTCTGCTAACTTGTGATCTTCTTGCAAGGAACAGCTGCCTGGAGCACTTATGAGTGATCTCAAGTCCTTTCCTTATCCAGAGAGAAATTATCAAATAATCAGTCTACTCATCAGCTGTTTATTCTACTGTCGTCAACTTGGCTTTTTGTGGAGCTGTCTTCAGTTTCTCATTTGTTCCTCAGAAGTGATTCCTCTGTTTTAAAACATTGTTTTAAAATGAAAGAATGTGCCCCATAATTTAACTCTAGGGTCTGCCAAGATGGATGTGGGGTACAGGTGGCCATTCACTGACTACCCGTTCAGTGACTGTTCAGACTTGCAGTAGTACTGAACAAGTATTTATGACTGATCCTCAAAGTTCCAGTCACCACAGAGTCTCTGCAGTCATGTGATCGCCATTTGCAACCTTCTTTGCCAGTTTCCTATACACAAAGTCAACAGGGAAGCCAACAGGAGGTTCCAAATGGCAATCATATGAGGTCCTTGCTTAATGATCCTTGATGATTCACTTAAGATTGTCTATCAGAAGTGCTGAAATTTCCATTGCTAAGTGGCGCGGTTACATGACATCATGCTTTACAATCACAATGGAAATTCCAGTTGTAATTGCTTTCTTTAACCAAGTTCTATCTGTAGTGGAGTGCTACTTTCCAACAACTTATTTAAACTTCAGTGTCTCAGGGGTAAGGAAGAAATGGATTATTTATTATGTGTAAATCTATTTGTAATGACTCTTCCAATTCTTAAGACATTGATTTTTTTTAATTGTTGTAAAGAATAACTGTGACATTCTCTAATATGAAATTTTGCCATTCCAATTTCTATAAAGATCAGCTACTCTACAATTTCCACTTGTTAACAATCAGAAATTGAATACTTCGACTTTGATGAACTCTCCTGGTCCTTATCCAAAATTATTTTCCTTCTACCTAGCCTTTTTCACAGGGAGCTTGCAATTAAAAACTGAAAAAGGAATATTCTTTTTAGCTTCTTAAAAGAACTCAGAGGCAAAGGGGAGATTTATTCAGATTTTACTTGTCTTGTGGTGGAGAGAGATGGCGTTTTTCGGTCAGAAAATGAAATTTTGATGTATGTGCTTTGAATCCTACTTTGAATGTCAAGAATAAATGCAAATGCACAGGCTGTGAACCGATTATTTCCTTGTATTTTCCTTAAAAAATGAAAGGCAATGTGTTGCTTCAAGTGTGTCTTGATAAAATTCGTACACCTATGCAAACACCTGTCAATGATACCGGATAACCAATAAACCCATATTATTAAGGTATTTAGAACTGATCTAGATCAAGCAGACAACTCCCATCCACCTAAGAAAGCCTGGTTAAAGAATAGGAATTACAGAAATTGTAAATGCAAATAGCTGCAGGACAATGATATTGCTATATACATAGTTACAGAATCAGAAGGAATGCAGAGGCATATATGCTACAGTAACCCTATACAATCCTTCAATTGGTCTACATTAAGTTTGGGGAAAGATATACTGGCATAGGCTATAATGGTAGGATAATAAAATAAATTTGGTGTACGTTTTATATTAAAGAGTGGAGAAAGGATTTTTATCCTTCAGTTGCAAAGAGTTTAGAGTTAAAAAATTTGTTTGGGTAAGCCACTTTGGGTGCTTAGATTGTAGTTTTAATATATTTTCCCATTTCAAAAGTGGAAAAAAATCCTTTTGATTGAAAAAGGATTGAAGACTCCCCCCCCCCAAAAAAAAGACCCAGGGGCCTCAGATTACTCTCCCCTTTACTATAGGACAGCTTGACAGAGGCTGTTGGGTTGTGGTTTTGCTGCTATATATAGTCATGCTTACTTTTTCTTGAGTAATCATTAACCTTTTGTAACTAAACATGAAGTCTTTAATCATTTGCACAGAATAACGATTCTTCAGCCTCTGGCTGCAAGACTGGTGGATTGGGATAAATCAGCCAGCTGGCACCCATCTGTCTATTAATGAAATAAACTCAAGTTTTTAAAAGTAGGCTATGTCTAAGTGCCTTGACTTGAAGAGACATGTTTTTATTGAGGGTGTGTAGAGATATTTTTGCTGTTCTAAAGGGTGCCATAAGAGTTCTGTTGCTTTAGCTATCTTTTAAACAGGTTGGAAGATGTTTAAAGCTGCAGCCCAGTCTGAAAATGAAATTGTTATGCTGTCAATACCCGGCAAGTGATATGATTTATAGGGCGAGGGCATTGTTGCCGATTGCAGCTCTGGTTGATCTTAATGCGCACAATAAAATTGTCATCTAGCCCTTGGCAGGTGTTTCTTGGTCTCAGAAAAAATATTTTATTCGCCCCCCCTAAAAGCCTTAGTACAGAAAGGGCATTGAAGGACTGAAATGAAAACGAGCCCAAGTTGTTGGAGTCTCTTGGGTGTGGCTTCAAAGTATTGTTTTTATTCCTTCAATTCTAGAAAATCTCTGTTTCTCAGCAGGTACTTCCATGTGCTTTTACTTATATATGGAACAGCCAGGTTAATAGATCAAAGATAAATATTATGCAATGCAGACAATTATGGAAGAATTGAGCATGCTGAGACTGGAAAAATAGGCTTTTAGCATTCTAAAATGTAGCATCTGGAATCAGTGTTGGCTGGAACAGGTGAAATACTAAGGATATCAGAAAGAATTGTGTTATGATAGTATGGTGTGATCACCAGAACTACATCAGACCTTAAAGGTAAAGGTTTCCTTTGCCCAGTCGTATCCAACTCTATAGGTGGTGCTCAATTCTATTTCTTAGCCAAAGGAGCCAGTGTTCTCCAAAGACATTTTCTGTGGTCATGTGACCAGCATGATTATATGCTGAGGTGCAAGGAACACTGTTACTTTCCCACAAAAGTGGTACCTATTCATCTACTCGCATTTGCATGCTTTCGAAATGCTAGGTGGACAGGAGGGGAGGGGGAGGGGGAACTCACCGTATCACACAGTGCTCTAGTTGCAAAACCGGGCTGTCAGCTTTCCATCATTACATCACATCATATCACATCACATTAATTAATCACATCAGACATTAGGAAAGTGCATTTCCACATGTGCCAATAATGCCTCCATTTGCTTTCTCTTGTCCCATTCCGTTCTAGAATTCCTTTGGTACGGTGTTCAAGAAATCCCATAGGGGTTGTGATTACACCTTTCTGCCAAAATAGCGATATGATGAGATACAATTCCCAACAGAGAAACAGTGTGCTCCTTTCTTACTTGATCGAATTATCCTAATCTAAAAGAACAACAGAAAAATAAGACCAGTACTATCAGAAACATCTACAGCCCGCTGATTCCCATCAAAACTATTTTTTGGCATTCCTGCTTGTTAATCTGAATGTGATTCTGTTTTTTTCTGAACTGAAATCAATGGTAAACACAATCTGTGCTGTCAGCAGCAACATTTAAAAATAAAATAGTCTTCAGGGGTAATTTTCTAAATTACCTCAGTCAATTTGAGCATGTCTATGGTTAGCAACAATCATGTTGTAAACAAACAAACTAGGAATGAATATTTAAACTGAGACTGTGCCTTTTACATTGATGAAAATAAACGATGGAAGCCAAACGGCTCCCCATCTAGGCCTAAGGACCTGGGAGAGATTTGAAAGACCAGCCTTTTTAAATGCTGTTCCTGCCACCTGTCTCTAGAAGGGAATGGAAGGTTAGTGGACTTAGTGCAGGAGTCTCCAGATGTGGCAACTTGTGGCTGGGTAATTCTGGGAGTTGAAGTCCACAAGTCTTAAAGTTGCCCAGTTTGGAGACCCTCTTGGGCTAGTAGAAGTGCTGAGTATCTTAAGCATTTGGGAACTTCTGCAAGTTGCTAATCCCTGACCTCAGACTTGTCAGGAGCCATTCTGACCGGGAAGTCTCTTGTTGTCCTGTGAGGCCTGGGGAAGGAAAAATTGTCAAGGAATGTTCACTGGCATTTATATATCAATTACTGCTTTGCTTATTAACCCAACTTACCCTGTATCCTTGTTAAAGGACTGAATCAGCTTCTTTAATTAATGCATGCCTTTCATATGTTTTTTGAAAGGTCCACTCTGTGACCTAAGGATTCTTCCATTTTAATTTTTCCATATCTATGGAAGAGATCTAAACCTACTTCAAGTATTATGAAGATTAGTAAAAGCAAGCATGTGGGCAGCAGTGAGCAGCCTACCTGCCATCATGGATGTCAGTGAAAAGCAGGTTGCAGCATGGATGTCTTTACTTTGGCGGTTTTCACATGCGGTGTTGGCTTTTATGCAGTCCCATATTCTGTGTTATCAGTGTGCTCATGCTGAAACCGATTTAAATGCAATACAATATGACTGATGGTTTCCATAGTCAAGACATATATGATCCCTGTGTGAACATCTGCCCTCAGCTATGTCAGAGGTATGACTTGTAAGAAGATAGAACTGCACTCCACTGTAGTGTTTTCACTAGTTTTTAATTAACATCTGAATAATCTAGTCTTCTTGATAATTTGGAGACAAATGAGGCATATTTTAATTTTTGAACATTACTATGGTTTCACTGAACATATTTTCCAAAATAACTTGTATAAATTTGTCTTGAAAATTTTCTTAGCATCTTAGGGAAACACTCCACATGAATACACCACAAAGCATGTATACCTAAAGAAATCGGATTTTGGCAAAATTACAGTATGTACAGCAACTTTTTTCTAAAGTCTTATTTTAACTTCTCAAAGATGAATACGGTACCGTAGACTTGATTTCCAAAGCAAGATATGGAGCTGAATTCCTTGGCATTTACTTTTAGGGTCTTCTGAGATTTCAAGGACTGTTAATTCAAAGGAAGTTCTTACAGTTCATTCTTTTATTTGTCATTTTAATTAATGTTTCAGTTCTGGAAGCTAAATTTTAAAAATTGGACCTATCTTTTAATAGGAAGTTGGAAAACAACCACTTTTTCTTACTTCTACTTAGGATTGTTTGGGACATTCTCCTAGTGTCTATGAATCATGATGCCTTTCAAAGTGAGAGGAAGCCATAATTTTATAACTGAAATTTATATTACAGCTGGAACTGGCTGTTCAGGGAGATTTTTGGACTGGGAAAGATAAAATTGCTGAAGTTGTCAGTCAGCAATTCCTGTGTGTTTGGTAAAGATGTGGCATGAGGATGATCCTTAGCTGACTCGCTGGAACTAGATAATCCCTGGACCTTTGCAACTTGAGTTTCTTACCAAAATACTAAGACTGCCTTTCTACCCCAGCTTTTGGCACCGAGAAGTTCAATTTCCTTAACTTGTACCTTTCATCT
This sequence comes from Oxyrhabdium leporinum, assembly GCA_032468155.1. Taxonomy (NCBI): domain Eukaryota; kingdom Metazoa; phylum Chordata; class Lepidosauria; order Squamata; family Cyclocoridae; genus Oxyrhabdium; species Oxyrhabdium leporinum. The sequence continues at coordinate 28,656 of JANHFL010001578.1, read as the reverse complement.
TTCCTAAGCCTGTAACTTTAGCTTGCAAACCACAATGACAGTCTTGCATGCTTTGGTATTCACTTTACATAAGGGTGAGGAGCTGAAAACTGATCCTCCGGAGAGGCGAATGGAGTTTAATTGTACTAACATATGTTGCTATTTTTCTCTTCTCTGGTTTATGTGGCCTAGCAGGATGCAGCTTCCTTCAGTGATTGAATCTGGGCCTGGCCTGCAGCTGTTTGGGGGACCTGCAAAATGAGTTTGCTTCAAGTGAAATGCAATGGCTACAGTACTCATGTAATGCTGAATTCAGCTGAAAAATAGATGAAAATAAGACACCTGCAACTCTATCCTCATAAAACCTGACGAGGCATTAAAATTAATTACAGAAGCTTTCATTTCATTTAGATGTAGGTCGTCTGCAACTTACAACCAACAGTTGAGTCCAAAAATCTGTTGCTAAGCAAGAACAGTTGTTAAGCTAGTTTTGCCCCATTTTAAGACCTTTACTGATACAGTTGTTAAGTGAATTGCTGTATTGTAGTTGTTAGTAACACGGTCGTTAAGTGAATCTGGGTTCCCCATTGACTTCGCTTGTCAGAAGGTCACAAAAGGGGAACACGTGACTGGTGGACACTGCAACCATCATAAATATGAGGCAGTTGCCAAGTGTCTGAATTTTGATCACATGACCATAGGGATGGTCATAAGTGTGAAAAACAGTCATAAGTTCCTTTTTTCAGTGCTGTTGTAACTTCGAACGGTCCCTAAACAAATGGTTGTAAGACAAGGACTACCTGTAGAGTAAGGCACTCATGACCTCATATTTGTGGAACTTTCTTTCCTTCTGTGTGTTTTGTATCTTTCCTTTTTGGGCGGGGAGAGGAGAAGTAATCATTAGATAGGTTTTCTATAAAAAAAACAAGCTATTTAGTTGGAGAAGATAGATGGGGTTTTAAACTTGAGTAGTTTTCAAACCAGCAGTCTTAACAGATTTTGAAGTATTTTCTATGCTCTTTTGGCAGTCATAATTCTCCATGCTGATGCAGTATGACTGTGTTATTATAGCAACTATACATTGCCTTGGAGAAGCTTTTGTTTTGAAAGGCGGCATTGAATTCTTGAAATTAATTAATAATGATTGGAGAGGGAACAGCCATCCAGTGTAGAATGCAGCTTTTGTACTTGCTCTTTTGTTCTGCTTTTTTCCCAGAGAAAGAATGGTTGCATGGGAATTTCAGCTTAGCAAGAGATACTCTAAATTTCTTCCTTTTAACTTCTAGTTTTGAGGTGCACTTTCATGCTGTTGTTGCATTCTGGGCAGTGATGTTGTTCCAGAGTAGCAGGGTCTGCTTTAGGGAACCTAGAAGTTGTGCCCAAAATTTCTGTTGCTAAGCAAGGCGATTATTAAGTGAATTTTGCCCCATTTTGCGACCTTCCCCCCTACCACCACCACAGTTGTTAAGCGAATTGCTTTGTTGTTAATTGAAGCAGGCAGTCATTAAGCAAATCTGGCTTCTCCCATTGACTTTGCTTATTGGACGCCAGTGGGAAAGGTTACAAATGATGATCACATGACAGGGTCATAAATACATGCCATTTGCCAAGTGCCCGAATTTTGATCATGTGACCATTACTATTTAGCGTATGATGAGAACATGATAGAAGTAAACATATACACGCAATCCACGTAAAACGTCTACGTGGGTATGGCAGTAGTCCCATAACTGTAACCATGGGGATCCTGCAATGGTCATAAGTAGGAAAAACAGTCATACGTCACTTTTTATAGTGCCATTGTAACTTTGAACGTTCACTGAACAAATGGTGGTAAGTTGAGGACTACCTGTAATCAAAAGACCTGGTGCTGGAACCATCATTCACACCAGAGCCAGAGTTTGCTCCTTTTGAGAAGACCAGGAATGTTGGTTGTTGCAGTCCCAATATCTCTGGAGGACACCAGGTAGGGAGAGAGATTTTGATATCCACAACTATATGTTTACGTTGCTAGTGGGCTTTGCTAAGTTAATTTTGCTGCATGTTCTCCTAGACAACTACTGATTTGATTCTTTCTCTCTAATAAAATAGGTCTTGGTAAAACTATTTGATGATAAGTTACCTTTTGAGCCTCAACAACTCACCTGAAGTTATGAAACTTCCTACAACCTCTTCCTGTGTATGTACTCTATTCAGGGGAGCTTCCCAAGACTATGAAATACCCCCCAAGGAAACATTTGCCTCTCGCAGCAGCTAGTTGTTGATTCTAACCTCTCTTCTATCCACCAAAGAAAGCATGTGGGGTTTGCTTCTCCTGAAGATCCACATGGGTTGGCCATTAAGTCAAATGCAGAACATTCCTGCACGGGGCCGGAATAGGCCCATGGTGCCTCATACCATAATGATGTACTTGCCTGTAGAATCTTGGGTGCTACAAGAATTAGTCATATCCTGGTTTAGCCCTAGTTTGATTTATTCAGATTATCCCACTGGAAAAAAATCATTAAGGGTGGGCTCATACCTGCTTTCCTTCAGAAGGTTGCTTGCTTGTAAAAAAAATAATAGCTATTTTGGTGTCTTTACACCTGCTAAATAAATGTCCAATGTTTTTTGTACTCCACTGGAGTTTTTTGCCCCCATTTGTGGCAACAATGACCTTTTCTTCTTTCCATATGCCATCTTTTCTCTGAGATCCACTGCCATAGGACAGGATTGTTAGTGGGAAACATTAAAAAAATGTTTTTGGCACAATGTGATGATTACAAAAAACGTTTAAAACAAAGGGCCCATTTGTGAATTTGGAGTTTTTCCTCATAGAAGGAAGCAAAAAAACCCCTGCATTAGGCAAATGAAAACAAATCACGCTTAAGCGGGATTGTTGTTTCCAAAGCTTTCCTGGAAACTAGAAAAGCATTTTAAAAATGTTGTATGTGAAAAAGGCATACATTATTTAAAAGCTGTCTTTAGGTAAATAGTTTTATTGAATAGTTCTGTTTACATATGAGCCATGTAAGGATCCAATATCTCCTTTGAACCTATTGTGCCAATCTTCCTTGCACCTTTTCAGAACAAAACTTCTTAAATGTTGCAGCTGCAAAACAGCTTATTCTTAAGCTGAAATTTATGTACATACAGATACTCTGACTCAGTTTTGGTTGAAGATTGATTGTAATGTTATGGAGAACTTTGAAAGTTTTATTTTACTCTAGTTTGAAAAAAGAATATGGGGCATAGATTGGAGAACTTTTAAAATATTAAAGATCTGTGCAGCTCTGAATTATCACATACATTATTTGTATTAAGCCATAGTTCTGTTTGCTGCAGATTTTTTTTAAATATCTTTTTCAATATAAAACCAATAAATTATCTCAGTCATTATTATTTAAAACAATGTTTCTTCAGACATGGCAACTCTACAATGTGTGGACTCCCAGAATTCCCCAGTCCGCTGCTCCTACATTTTAAAGTTGCCAAATTTGAAAAACTGTAATTTAAAATAAGGTTACAAGTAATGTCGACCCCACTCTTCTTAATAACCTTACTTTCTTTTTTTTTATCAATTCAGCATGCTTAACATTCTCAGCTCTCACTCGGAGGCTCTTTTTGTACTGATTTTTTGGCTTGCATTTAGCCTCTCCAACAACTTTGTTCAGATAAACCTTTTAGGTATTCTGGGTCCTGAAGCCTGCCCAGGCACTCAGATGGTATCTTTGGCAGAAGAGTCCTGTTCTTGTGCTCACCTGGAGGGGCAAATGTATGGGCATGCTCAGTGCTCAGTATTTCAATTGCCAGTGGCAATTGAACACGCCATACATTTTTTCTCTCCAGGGGAAATATTCCACTTGCTTGATAAAGAGGGGAAAATAGATCTCTCTCTCTCTCTCTCTCTCTGCCTGTGTATGCATGTGATTTTCCTCCACTCTTTGAATAGTCAAATGAGTGTAGTAGATGATTAAATGGTTATAAAAGTACTTATCATCTTGAAAACTAGAAGCCGGAATAATTTTTATGTACTGCCTTACTTAGCCTACCAGGCTTGGCTAAAACAAGGGTGGCCAGGGCATGCCAGGGCATGGCTGACAACAATGTCTCGGTTTTGAGTGGCTGTTGCTCACATAAAGAGCTAGATGAAAAATTCAATGTTAGCAAAATGAGCTATAGATTTGCTTGCATCCTCTGTTCCTGCCACGGAGCAATAGTGCCTCCTGAAGTATGTAACTAAGATGTTGCGTGAGCGTTTTCTTTCATTTGTAGACCCCTCTTTGAGTGAGTGAGGGAAGGTAGCCCAAGCATCATCGCCGCAATCGAAGAGATATGAAGTTCATTCCAATTTCTTCTTCACTTTTGAAGAAGAAATAGCTTGCTTCTTCTTTTGTTGTTTTTTGACGGATTGTCTTCAATTCCTGTGCTTCCTACTGCAACTGGAATCCTTTCTCCCTGTTACTTGACCAGTGCAGGACAGCTATCAATTTCATATTTTTCTGCCATGTATTCATCTAGAGAATTAGCCAGACACTCAGGTGGGAAGATAGCGGTTCAAATTTCTATTTGGCTATGAAATTCACTTGAATGTCCTGAGCTTGGTCATAATTTTTCCAATGTAATCAACCTCACAGGATTGCTGGGAGAGAGTCATGTCAGAAATATATATGCTTCCGTGAATTATTTCAAAGAAGGATAAGGCATTCAGCTCAAGAAATATTTTTTCGGGCTAATATCTTGTTATGTTAAATGGTTACCAAACAGGATTTAGGCAAAACATCAACAGCCTTGTGAAATACAGGTTCAAGGAGACATGTAAAAAGTCAGCACAACATATATCATTTGTTTAGAAGTTTTGAAAACCATTTACAGATGTTCTTTTTAAGAGTTTTGCTTGGATGGAATCTGATACTGCTTTTCTGTTCATAGAAAGCACTTTATCTAGCAGTTTTTCATGGATGGAAGGGGGCCTTCCAACAAATAGACTTTCTCTTAAGCAATCAACCATTCTACCACATGCTTTGGAGGCTGTTTTTTTTTACGCATAGAGGTTTTCAGAAGGAAGGCAGATTTGAAGACTATTGCTTCCTTCCTCAGACTTTTCATGATTGGGAAACTTTAAAAATAACCTTCAATGACTACTGTGGAACAGGGGTGTCAAACTCAATTTCACTGAGGGCCACATCAGGGTTGTGTTTGACCTTGGGGGGGCATGGCCAGCTCAATGTCACTCCTGTCAGGGGCGCCTCTGGTGGCCCGAGTGCTCTGACAGCGAAAACAGGTTCCCAAGCTCCATTTTTGGCTGCCACGGCCTCCTGCAACCCTCTGCCACTGAAAATGGAATTCAGGAGCCCGGTTTTTCTGGCAGAAGCACTGTGGGCCAGTCCTTCACTGTTTCCAGGGCGGTCCCACTGGCCAGATCTAAGTACCCCATGGCCCTCGGGCCTTGAGTTTGACAACCTTGATGTAGAAGGTAAGCTCTCCTTTATGAAAAGCTTGAATGCTTCATAGACAAATCCATATGGTTTTGTTGTCAACAAGAAGGAAATTGCTTCCCATTACATTCTTTCAAGGCCCAACCCTATTTATATGAGTACAGGAATATGAAGAAATATGCAAGTAGTCTTTGACTTCCAACCATTTGTTTAGTGACCATTCAAAGAGCACTGTAAAAAATGGCTTAAAACTTTTTTTCACAAGACAATTGCAGCATTCCCATGGTTACATGATCCAAATTCAGACTCTTGAACGATTGGTTCATATTTATGATGATTGCAATGTCCCAGGGTCATGTAACCACATTTTGCAACCTTCTGACAGGCAAAGGCAACATGCAAGCCAGGTTCACTTAACAACCACGTTACTAACTTAACAACTGCGGTAATTCATTTAACTAGGGTGTGCTTATTGCTTATAAGCTGTAAACCGCCCCGAGTCTTCGGAATGGGGCGGTATATAAATGTAAAAATAAATAAATAAATAAAATGGGGGCAGAACTCACTTAACTGTGTCGCTTAGCAACAGAAATTTGGGGCTCAATTGCAGTCGTACATCGAGGACTACCTGAAGTCTGTTCACTCAAATGATCACAAATATTATGTAAGCAGCAGCAGCAGCAGCATTTAGGCTTAGCAAAATGAAATAGGCTTGAAAATAGGGCAATTTGGCAGGCATTGCTGTTAAGGCTGTACTATAGGAGCCTCAGCAGCAGTTTTGTGCCTAGAACATGATTATAGGCGGTGCTGTAAATTTGCAGAAAGTTGGCAGGTGATCTCAGAAACGCATTTATGATAAACTGACAAGCGGTATGCATCGCAACCAGTTATCCAGGATGAAACTTGAGCTATGCTGTTCCTCACTGGGTTTTTTTGGCTTTTCCGTGCTTTGAGGGGCATCGTTGGCCAAGGGAGTCTTGAGTTGTTTCCATAGATATTCTCTTCTCCATTTCTTCTCATTGAAATGACTCGGATAAATACGCTACTGCCCAAGCATTTGATTTAGCCTGACTTGAGCTCCCTCCACAATACATTTTGCCCTCATTTAACCTGGTTGAGTAAAGCATGTAAAAGCAATGATTTTCCAGGTATTAGCCACTAGCGATTGGAATGCCATCATTTGCAAGACCAGAAAGGCAGTTTCCACTGTAAAAATTCCTACTGACAAAATCACATTCCTTTTCTAAAACCAGTTCCAGCTGACTCATATTTCCTCCTGTGCTAAATGTCTATCTACCTTGGGTAATAATCTCTAATAGCTGGCCATTGCATTTTCATTAGTTATTAGCAGCATTCCATAATTACGCTTAATGTTATGAGACAGATATCTTCAATGTTGTTTATCCAGTTATTTAACTTATTCAGTTCTCTGATGACCTGCTAGTTCTATTAGGAAATATCTAACTAGGAACATTTTCAACAGTAATAACAAACATAAATGTTTTCTTACTCTCCATTATCAGCACAACAGTTAAATCGGGGAGTTTCTCCAGTAAGACTATAGACCAGATGGGATTATATAATAAGACTGCAGCATTGCAGATTTGATCTCTCAAAGATGCTTCAGAGCACCCAGAAATGTGAAGATAATCTCTTAGCAGAACTGTCAAACGCTGACACTTTTTCTGGGATCTGAGAGGGGAAAAAAACCAGCTGCTTTCAGATGTTGCAAACAGAGGCCAGCTCTCTGCTCCAAAGAACCTTGGGAGATTCCATCTGAAGCTTTGCTCAGCCGTGCTATATTGATTTTATCATTTCTAGCGACGTTATTATTCAACACTTTATTTTCTTTGTCTAAGAAGGTGGTAAAATAGGTGTTGGCAGTAATGAAGATCAGTAGGACACCTGGCATATACCGTAGGTGGTGTGAAAAAGTGATAAATATCTTGCAGAAGCCCCTTTCTACTCATTTCATAAAAGTCACCACAACCTATAATCACATGGCTATGTTTATCTTGTCTCATAATTGTCCAATGTTGTTATTACTAGCAATGTGTCAGTGCAGCTTCCTGTTTAGAAATAGAATATATGCCTCTCCTCCATACAGCATGTTGAAAAAGAATCTGACTTTCCAGAGACTGAGCCAGGAAATAGTACTGTTGGTTCTTGGGTCTCATTCACATTTTAATTATGTGGGGGGAAGGCTTGATCTGTATTGCAAGGGACCCCCATAATTGTGAAGCTACCACTTGCACTTCTGTGCAACTTCTTGTAAGTACCAGATTGGATTGTCTATAATTGTTAAGCAACAATAAGAGGGACTTTGTTTTAGTCCTTGGATCTCTGGATTATTCAGACAATGTACACATGAGCATGCACATACCTCGACTTATGACCACAATGGAGCCCAACATTTATGTTGTTAAGTGAGACAGTTAAGTTTGTTGAGTGATGTCATGAAACTCAACCAAAGTTGTCACTTCCATATCTTTTTATATGTATCAGAAGTGGCAATCATATTAATTACAGTTACATTTGATTATCGAAAACTAATTGTGATTTAATTGCTATGAATGTCCCACCACGCAATTTGGGGAGTGCAGTCTCCCCCACCTACATTTAGGTCTGATATAATCTTTACCCCACCCCTCCCCCCAAAATAGTTGCCACGGTTTTGTCATGAAAGTAAGAGCTTTACTTGACCCAAAGTTGCAAAAGAGACTCCAGGATCTGCTGTGTTTAAGGACCATCGCTTCTGGAGAAGTAATGGCTGCCTCTGCACAAATGCAATGGATCTGCACTCTTTCCTGCTTTCTCTGTTTGAAAATATGGTTTTGGGGTGTGTTTTTTTGTTATTTGGACAGCACTGAATAAAAAAGTTAGAACCTACTGATTAAAAGAGTCGTCAAGGGGTCTCCCTACCTCCTCTTAGCATGTTTTTACAGTAATAGCATAATCAGAGGAACAATGCTTAGTAGAAATAGTTGTATGCCATCATTTGGGAAAGATAGTAAATAGGAAATCTGGCACATTTGTTCTTCATTGGCCATTTGACTCTACAGTAGAAGCATAAAAGTAAACAAGATTTAATACTGCCTTCCTATACACCCATTATTCCTTTGGAGAAATACATTTCTGGTTCCTTGCAACAACAACAAAATACTGCACTGATACGCATCAGTTTTCCAGGTTACTGTTTTGCATTATACCCAAGCAATTCCATTATTGTTTATTTCAAGTAACTCTTATATCCATAGAGAACAGGGAGAAGTTAACTAAAGAGTTGTAAATGCTGTTTTCCCTGCATTCATTTAGATGTTATGTCATGTAGATCAAGTTTACGTTGTGAAGAAATAGTTATAAGCTTCGAAAAACTAAACACTTCCCTACAGTTATATTCCACTTAGGAATAGTCACATAATGTCAGTTTTAATTATTTTCTCTATTAAACCTCAGGATCAGAGATGTGCAGGGAACAAGTTATGCATAGTGGGGGGGGGGGGGGGGTTTGGAAAAGCTATACATGTTGATACTTTATACATATTCTCCTGCAGCAGAACTATAGGCTCCGTGTCTTGGTTTTCGTGTTGCTTTTTTTGAGCTTTTAATCGATGGTTATAGCAACTAACTGGCCCCATGGTAAATGGTTGATTGAGGAGCAGAAGCAAATAGCATGAATGCTGGTTTCTTTGGAGACTTTTATCAGCGTTTAGAAAGCCCTTGGTTTGCGGGCAAAGATGGAGCATCTTCTCTTTCTTTCTAAATAGTTCTCATAAAATATGCTTATTTTCCCTTTCTTGTCATATTTCCCAAAGGTCTTTCTCATAGTGTTCAATCTGTTTTTCTGCTACCAAAACTTTTATTTGGGAGCAAGCTGAGGATCTGTATTAACAATAACTTGGTCCAAAGCTGTGGAATGTAGAAGAATGAATGTTGGATGTTCAATTCATCTAAAATGATAAGCTACAATGTTATTGAGGATATTTTTTGTAATATTTGTGTTAATATTATGGAGAACCAGCAGAGCCTGTAATCATCTCCCCTGATAGCTACCAGGCTTATTATTCCATCTAGATTTTAAAATACAGTGGTACCTTGCTACTCAACTGCTTTGAAACTCATTGAATTTGGTACTCAACGCATTGTAATCTGAAAGTTTTGTCCTGGTACTCATTGTTTGATATTTGATGCACAAGCTAGAACTTGTTGGTGTCAGCTGCCTTGTGACTCACTGCATTATTCCCTATGGGAAAAATTTGTTTGGTATTCCTTGTTTTTTGAATTATCATGCCTCCCGGAACCAGTTAATGATGAGTACTGAGGTAACACTGTATGTTTTATACCTGAAGATGGAATGGAAATTTTGAGACAAATAAAAGAAATACTTATTTCAAATTGGGAAGTTGGCATGTTATAAAGAAAACTCTAGGATTGTATTTACAGTGTTTTCAAAAATGCCTTGGAACCCCATGGGATTTCTTAAAAAATGAAAAGGAGGGCCTGCAGCCAACATTTTGCTTGGAAGTGTACTTTTTGCTTTTCCAAAAAGGCCAAAGATAAACAGTCATTGCAAGAGGATGGCTTAAAAGGCTAACAGGTAGCATTTTGGTAGAGAGATGCTGTACAAGTCGTGATGTCCTCCGTGGCAATCATTTATGAATGAAGTCCAGACACCACACTGTCCATGTAATAATATTGATGCATATTTTAAAAAAGAAAAACTTTATGCAAAAAAAAAGAATGAAGTCCAAGCAACAGCCAACACATTCTCAAAATTCTCAGGGTACCTCTAGAAACATCCTCCAACCCAACTATTATGGCTTAGCATTATGTAGACATCAGGCCAGTGATGCTGGTGCAGTCAAGCTTATGCTTAGCTTGCTAAGACCGAAACGGTACTTCCGTTAGATATGAATAAATATGTATTTATTCATTTATTAATATGTATTTTATGTATTTTAAAAAATCCCGAAAAGCCTGCTATAAACCTAAGCAGTCAAGCTACCTTCTCTTGGGAGGCAACGTGTGCCCAAAAAGATCTAGAATACATTGTTTGGCAGGTATGACACTTCATAACTTTCTCTTTCTTTCATATTTACAATATGAAATATTTACATCCCTCCTTCTCTTTGGATTCTCCAGAGGCTCACCCAGGGCACCTGCCACCCTTCATTCCCCAGTCAACACCTTTTCCTTGTTCCTGGTTTCTTGCATTCTCAGTTTTTTGCATTTCTTGGCCTGTCTGAAAAGTGCTCAAGGGTACCCATTTTTGTCCTCGCATTGGATGATGAACTGCCTGCCTCCAAATGCAGCTCCTTGTTGCCATCTTTGGAGTCTGGCTTCAGGACTGCCCTGGAATCATGCCCTGCCGTATGCTTTCACTGAAGTAGCTCTTCTTTTAAGGCGGAGTCCCTGGGAACTGAGTCGGATGCAGCAGTGATGCTGGTGGACTGAATGCCTGATTCCATCAGGACGCAGCTCATAAACAAGGGACCCAGCCCACTTGGGAGTGAAATGGCTGTTTTTCCTCCCAACATACAGGTGGATGTGTTGGCTTGCCAGTCCGGAAAAAAAAGCTTGGCATCCTGGAGAGCAACTGTGTAAAACTGATTAAAATGAAGGCGCAGCTGCGTCCTGATGCATTTGATCTCCTGACTTGCTAAGTTTGATACTGAGCATTGCTCAGGCACCTCCTTAAATTCATAAAAATGCTAGACTTTTTAGGCTGTTTTGGTTTTTTAAAGTACTATATTCTTTCATTGGATAAAGTGATAGTTTTCCCAGCAAGCCACAATTTTGCTGGCTACGTTCCCAATGGTGCCTGCACAACTCTCAGAAGAAAGCCCATAATTCCATAAGAGCAGAGCTCCATGATATTGCTATATCATGACATCGTCTCCATGTGTTACTACAATAACCATCTTCCCCAGCCAGCATGCATGGTGGCTTCCTGGATGTCTGATATGGAAATGGATCCACACACTTGGAGGGTATTAGCTAGAAGGAGGCTGGCTAGACGTAACAGCATACTTTCTGAAGGATAACACTAGATCATTTTTCCCCCACACACATTTCAATCCAAGGTCAAACTGAGATGTTTGACAAGCCACATGTTACTTGTGTGAATGACCGCTTACACACAACCAGTTGTTGGTGACTGCTTGAATCAAGGCAACAGAGATTTGATTATTATTTATTTAGGCTAGGTAAAATGTAACTTTTGCACAATAAAATAAAAATACGTTGAGGATAAAGTTGTGGTATTTTATATCCTGCTTTTTCTCCAGAAGCTAAAATCCATTTGCATGATGGATTCTTTTCATTTTATTCCTGCAACTATCCTGTGAGATAGATTGGATTGAGAGTAGTTGGTTCAGAGCACCCAGTGAGTTTCAATAGTGAAAGTTAATCTGAACCCAGGGTATGTATTAATTTGATTTTTATTCCACCTTTATTATTTTTATAAATAACTCAAGGTGGCCAATATACATAATACTCCTTCCACCTCATGTTTTTTCTCACAACAACAGCCCTGCAAGATGGGTTGGGCTCAGAGAGTGACTAGCCTAAGGTCATCCAGCTGATGTTCATGTCTAGGGCAGGATTAGAACTCACAGTCTCCTGATCAAACTTCTTACCTGCTATAACCACAGGATGTGCTCTATTAATTGTTTTAGGAGATGAAACTCCTTATTTTTCCAATTAATTGCCCCTTTTTACCAAAGTGCAAACATACATTCAAAAAGCCCCCAATATATAAATTTTCAGCTTCATTTAAGAAGCAATCAGTAGGATTGTTTTGTTCCTTAGTTAATTCAGTTTGTTTTCAGAAAGATTTGCTATCGTACCCTTAACAGAGGTTAACAGAGGAGTACAAGGATGCATTGAGAAAGATTCAAACATCTTTAGATAACAAGATGGAGTGGATATTTGGAAGGCTTCTGATGTCAGTTCAGTTCCATAAACTTTAGTTTTGCTTTCCTCGCCCTTTGAACAGAGTTGTGGATTTCCCTTGCTGTATCATGCTTATTTTGGCTGTATTTCCACTATAAAGATAACGAGAACTCTGTCAGAAAAGGAAATAGGATGGTTACTCTCACACTTTGTGTTCAGCTGATAGGAAAAGGAAATAGTTATGGATGCAACTTTTTCCTGGAAGACACGCTGGCTTTGCCATTGGCCGACCTGATTAATAATTACTGTGGCTGTTTTGTAAGTGGTCAAGATAATGAAGAGAAAAAGTGATGCTGAACACCTTCCCTTGAACAAAGGAAAGACTTAACTACCTTGAATATTACCTTTGTAATATTTTAGCTCTTTTTCTTTTCACGGGGTGTGGAGGTAGGAAGTATCAAAGGCAAAACTAATGGGCACACAGTAAGAAATATACACAGCTTGTACAAGTACAGATAGTTCTTGACTTACAACAGTACACTTAGTGACCAAAGTTATAATGGCGTTGAAAATGGTGGCTTATGACCATTTTTTGCACTTACAATCTTGTTCAGAAGGTTTGTACTGATTTGGTAATATAATAATTCTGCATTTGTATGAATTTGTAGACTCACCAGTTACAACCAGTGCTCCTTATGATAAAAATTCACATGTTAATCCTTTTGGAAAATATCTTTGAAGGATGAATCTTTGCCATTTCAGCTTCAAAACACCCTCCTTGACAAGTTACTTTTAAATAATCCTTTAAGAGGCAGCAAGCGATGAGCAAAGGTTAAAGTACAGGAAGTCTTGGAGTCTGTAAGGGTAGATTCAAGGGTAGAGATAAAATAAAATATAGACAAGGCCAAGGAAGGGCAAATTTGAGTTAGTGCAAGGAGTAATCCCAAGTCAACATAAACTCTTAATAATTAGTCCAAGGTGAATAACCTGAGATGATTGAGCCATGTTTGCTCCAAAAATCTTAATTGCCACCCACAAAGCCCCTTGATAATTAGTTGATAATATAGTAAAATGCTTAATGCAAGAGATGGAGAAAATTAAAGACATGGGGAATAACCTTCTTAACATTTTTAATTTTAGTTTTAATTTTAATTAAAATAAACTAAAATACAGGTTTTGCCCTGTCTTTGGGGGGGAAACAGTTCATGGCATTGCACTCAATGGACTAATCTGGCTTTCAGCCCCAAATAATGAAATGTTATTGAGTGACATTAGTCTTGTAATAGCCAAGCGTGGAATGATAATTGCCAGAATCCCATAGCCATCATGGACAATAAACTTGAGCTTAACATTAATAATTTGAGAGTGACATGCTAGGAAATAGTGAGAGGGCGGAGAAACGATAAGAGAACAAGAGAGAAGAGTCTAGAAAGGAGATGGCCAGACAATTTAGATCAGTAGGGAGTTGTGACTGGCCAACAGGGTGGAGCAGAAGGATTTTATATTTATAATATTGTTACAGAAGAGGTAGTAGAACTTGAGAGCAGGTTGGCTAGTGAAGATCCAGAGCTATATGAGCATGGGAGATCTAGGAAGAGGAATTGGATGCTACCTGTATATACATCACTCAACATTTAATATGTGGGAAGGAATAAAGGGCCCACAAACAGATCCCATAGAGATTCCAAGAACAAGTAGTGAGGAGTGGAGAAAGCTTCCTCCTGTGAAAAGGGCCAGAATTGATCACAGAAATTTAGAGGATCAGTCTGGACAGAGATCAAAGGCAGCAGACAGTCAAGTAAATTGAAGTCACAGCTGAAGCCTTTGGACTTTAGCAGAGAAAGATTTCTGATGAGATTTAAGTGAAGGTGATTTTAGTGGGCACTAAGGAGAAGAAAAAATCAAGACTGTACAAAAAGGGAGGAAGTACACTCCAGGAGCTTGGGTGAGGATAAATGGGAAACCATAAACAATGAAGATGCGCCCAGAGAAGAAAATGCTTATGATTAATAGTGAGTGAACCAGCAATTGTAAATTTGGGTGTTTGCTGATGCTGATTGCCAAGTCAGTTTATTCATTTGTTTAGGATTTGTTGATGATTTCAGTGGAACTTAGCTATAAGATTGATCTGTGACAGATTTGATCATGTGTTTTCTCCCTCTCCTTCCCCCGCCCTCCCAACTTTTTTGTCATCTTTCCTTTTATAAGTTGGAATTTCTCAAGAATCCAAAGCCTTGTACATTTTTTTTGTTTCCAATATGGGCCAAGATGGTTCTCTTTTTGCTTTTGGTAAAGCTGTTTCTTTTAGAGCTTCTTAGTAAACTTGGTCAGCATAAATAGGCTTGGATGGATGCTACTTTGTGTTCCTTTCTTGCTTACATCTCTGCTGGCCAAAGGAAGCTGCCCAAGTCAAAGTTCACTATATATCTGTTTCCTTTAAATATTTCTGTATCTCTGACTTTCCCATCATTTTATGAGAAATGATGGAACAGCTCCCCAGCCAAATGTTATCATTGTATAAAAACATTGAGTTGATCTCTGTGGAACCATGATCAAAATAAGAGATATTGCTATTTATTTTGATCTTTGCATTCAGGAAATGACAATATGGCATGTAGTCCTTAAAGACTTGTTTCATTTTAAAAATAAAAAGTTAGCCCCCTTGTGGAAATACTTCTGTTTCTGATATAGTTTCCAATCCATCAACTGACATTGCAGCATTATCAGAGGAAATAATCTACCAGGAGTGTGCGTGGACTGAAAACACCAGGTCCAAAACACATTCTTCCTATATGAGCCTAGCAGTCTGATTTCTCTGTGGAATCTCACTTGTTTACCTATTCTTATCTGGCCAAGCTTTGGTATTTTGTCTGGCAGGCAATTCCTGTGAAAAGCAGCTGTCCAAGCAAGAAGAGCAGCGCTTCTGGTATTAAAGATCTGTCTGTTTCTGTGTGGGTGTGCATGTATGTCATGTTTTTAAAAAGTCAGCTCTTCTGGAAATACTTTCTTTTTTTCACTTTTCTTTCCACCCCCACCCCCCCAACTCTTTTAAGATTAGACTGTAAAAGTTTACATTCATCTCACAGATTTCGGTATTTACATGTAGACCATACGTGAAATGAAAATGGTGCTTAAAGCCACTTTCCTTGCATTGGGTTGGAGACATGGTAGATCAGTAGATCTCAACAGGATCAGGCTAGGAAAAGTGAAACAGATATGGAACGTTCAGGAGCTACAACAAATTTTTAAGTTTTTAAAGATATACTTACACAACTATTTTGCAGACCTTATTGGAGTAAAGAAGAAAAACAATTTGGTGAGATAATCAGAATATAAGATACAAAACTGGAATCAAAAGAAATCCTCAGGGTGAAAAGGTTCTGTATTACTTTCATTCATTACTCATAATTTCTGGGGGCATAAATTCAGAAACATACAGTAAATCCACAGCTCATGCTGTGTTTGATCAGCGGTAAACCCCTCTGGTCCCTGAATGAGCTTAGAAACCCTGTTCAATGCAAAGAATTCCAGGGAAGTAAAGGTGGGATTTATGTTACACCTATCCCTCCACCTTTGATAAATCTTAGGATGTAAACAGCCTATATCACCTAGTCTATATCTTTAACTTACACAAATACTTTAAGATTGTTTTAATTTGAAAGTTTCTTGTCCTCTTCATGTATAAAAGAATGTCTCAGATATCATCAAAATCTAATTCAGGAGGTTCAGATGATAAAATAAGTAGTGTTTCTGTTCCAAAAAAAGAAGCACCCTTCCCTGGACACTATCAGCAATGCAGGAGCCAAATGGATGTGTCCTAACCTCACAATTGCTTAACTGGATCTCAAACTCTCAGCACTTTAGCAAGTAGCAATTCATCAGCCCCACCTTCAGAGCAAGTTGCTTTAACTTGTCCTGGTATTCATCTTGGCTTTGGCCTCAAGGAAGCGAAGGTACAGCAACAGGAAACCTCTGCCATACTTGCCAGGGATCTGCATACATTTCTGATGTCAGAATCCTGGGAGGCTGGGAGGAGACCATCTTTCTCAGCTTTGTTCTTGTCAGGAGAGAAGGTTGTGTTGGGCTATTTTCCACATATGTATATTCAGCATCTTGCACCTTACAATTGAATATGCAGGTTGCTGCCTCATAGCCTAGGCCAGAAAACCAGAATGGCTGGCTGAGGAATTCTGGGAGTTGAAGTCCAGAAGTTTTAAAATTGCCAAATTTGCAGCCCCCCCTGGCCTAGATCAGTTGTTGGCTAATTTCCTTCATTTTCTCTCTGTGTGTGTTTGAAAGAGACCGTTTATAACTGACGATGAGCACCTCTTTCCTTATTTAATGTGCAAAAGTTGAACTTGCGAGCCAACTTTAACCTTTGAGTGAAATATTTAGGGCAGCATTAAAAAAATGTTGAGCACCCAAATTTTAATTAAAACATTGTTAAATATTAAATACTGTACAGTTAATATGATCGTACATCATGCATTTAATACATTTTCCCAGCCTGTCATGCTAAAAAATTACAACTCTATAGGACTTTTTGGACATTCTTAGGAAAAACATCCTCAGTAATAGAATATCTGCCTATAACATCCTTATAGGATTGCCTATAAGTTTTGCCCCTTGAGTTTGCTTAAAGATAGCTTACCTGACATCTCATTTGCACAAATGCTTTCTGTCTCTTCTTGGTCTTTTTAAACAATTTAGGTAAAGCTGTATTAACTATAGTTAGTATTTCTGGCCCTGACAACTTGCTTGTGGCGTGCTAGATCATGAGTTACATGTTTGGGTCTCTCAAGTAATCGTGCATATTGATTTTCTGCCTGGTGTTAATAAAGTGCCTACAAAAATAACCCACCTGCGTCTCCTGACACTGGTTCTTTGTTCTATAGTCTCCAATAGTCTTGCTTCTAAACATGAGGAAATTGAAATATTTTCTTCCAGGAGGCCTAAATTGTCTCTGGTTATCTTCAGAGAAAATATTTGCAAACAGAAGCCTCCCCCCAACCCCCATTTGAGATTCAGTTTTGCATCATGGAGTTTGTGGAGGATTAAATTAACACTGTTTTGTTGAGATTGTGGTATTATTAAGTTGAAATGTCAGGCCCGACCATTGCTTTATCCATTCTTCAGTTTGAAGTGTTGATCTGTTTGAGGCCTTTTTCTAAAGTTCTTGGTGACTTACTCATCTGCAACTGCAGATGATCTGGTGTGGAAAATAAATGGGCTATTTTTGTCTTGAATGAAGTTTTACTTAAAGACAATAGAATAAGGGATGCTTCCTACATTCAACAGGAGCAGTTATACATCTTTCCCATATTTACAAGCATCAGGTTGCCGTGACTCCTTTAAAATATGCTTTTGTCTGCCTACACATGCATATTTTATATCTTAGACTTACAACAGTTGTAACATAGGCCCTTACAAAAATGCTTATATATTTTAAGTTACACAGTATTTGTTAGAATAATCTATAACTAACAAAGCCATTAGGGATTACATAAGGATTTGAAATATGGCTTTGTGCTCTTAGAGATGAAATACTAATACCCTAAAAGCAACAGTGCTGTGGTGCAATTTGCAAATTCATATATTATTGATTAATCAGTGATGACTGGCAGCCAATCAGTCTAGTCCTGCTAATCAGTTACTTGCCTAAAGTCTTTTAAAATATAATCTTGTTCTCTTAGCCAGTTGCTTTATATATGAGTTTGAAGGAGTGGTAAACTGCCAGACATACATGTGTTGCTGTTATTTCTAGCTTTCTCTTCATAGTGGCCACAAATTGCATTTCATTTTGGGGGTTTTCTTCTAGCAAGCTAGTTTTGGTCTCTTGCTTCATGTTCATCCTAACACCAGCCGGCTGCTTTTTTTCTTTGTTCAATCTAGAGTCTAGACATTTCTTCCAATATTTCAAAATACATGTTTATTAGTAATGCAGTCTTTAATTGACAGTCTCTCTCACAGCAATGTTTCAACCATATTTAAATGTTGGCGTATTATGAAAGCTGGAGATAAGGCTCTTTTTCTTGCAGAAGATGACCTACAGAGGATTTAGTCTGAGGTATTAATTTTTCTCTCTGGGCACAATGAGAATATATCTTCTGAACAAAACTCTGCATTGGTGACAGGAGGGGCATCCGGCCATTAAACACTCTGCTAACTCCATTCAGTTGTCCAGACTCCACCCCAAAAAGGATTATGGGGTCATTAAAACATGATGATGATGATGATGATGATGATGATGATGATGATGATGATGATGATGATGATGATGATGATGATGATGATGATTAATTTCTCTCTCTCTCTCTTTGCAGATGAAGCGGATTATGGAAATTTTGGTTCAAACACCTTAACAAGGAGAAAGAAGGCTCTGGTGACCCTCCGGAATGACAATCTTCGCCGGCGTCCTCATGTTAATATCAGCATGCCTCAGGACTTCAGACCAGTATCTTCCATCATTGATGTGGATATTCTGCCTGAAACTCATAGAAGAGTACGACTGTATCGCCACGGGTGTGAGAAACCACTTGGATTTTATATTCGTGATGGCACCAGTGTCAGAGTGACTCCCCATGGATTGGAAAAAGTTCCTGGCATTTTCATCTCACGGATGGTTCCTGGGGGGTTAGCCGAAAGTACAGGCTTGCTTGCTGTCAATGATGAAGTCTTGGAAGTAAATGGGATAGAAGTGGCAGGAAAAACCCTTGATCAGGTGACGGATATGATGATTGCCAATAGCCATAATCTTATCATCACAGTCAAGCCAGCAAACCAAAGGAACAATATTATCAGAAGCAGTCGGATGTCTGGGAGCTCTGGTCAGTCTACAGACAGCACTGCCAGCCATCACAGTTTGCCTTCTTCTCATGTCCTGCAGAACTTCCACCCCGATGAAATGGAGAGTGACGAGGATGCTGACATCGTAATTGAAGGCTGCCTGGAACCACAGCCCATTCCAAAATCTCACAGTCTTCCTTCTGGGAGCCTTTCCCGAATCAATGGCAACAGTCTTAGCCACAGACTACAGAGAGACCTAGTATTCAACAATAGCTTTGGACGAGAAAGCAATGGCAATATTCACAAAATCCTTAGTTCCTTAAAAACTGATCCTCGTCATAGTTTAGTTATTCCCAAAGGAGGCATTGAAGAGGATGGAACTGTGATAACACTTTAGTGGATGCTTTGAGTTTTCTTTCTTTCTGGAAGTGCCTACTGGAACAATTCAATCTGCATGCAGAAAAGCGAGAGCCATCACTCTTAATAAATGTTATGATGTGCGAGATGTGTTACTTTCCAGGAAGGACAATTTTTGTGATTAGACATAAAAGTATTGTCTGGTGTAACCCATGAAAATTATAAATATGATTTCTGCTTCATCAATTAATGTCAGAGGATAGCAATTACGTTATCTTCCAAAAACTTATTTTCTGCCACTAGGTAATTGTTTCCTAGCTTTTTTTACACAGAAAATTAACTTGCACCTAAATCTGGAAAAGCTGCCTTTAAAGAATGGCTTTCTATCTTGACTATAGTTGAGGGCATGTTGTATTTACTCCTCCCCCACTCCTTTGGGAATGAAATGTTGACCAAATGACTTTGTGTTTGTATATGTCTGTACTGTATGTATAAAATCTTAAATGGGTGAGGAATTGCTATAGCTGGAATAATTTTTAAATCAGCACCCCCTGATGGTCATTGATAGTTCTGACTGCATCAACTTGAGTTTTCTATTTGAAAAAGTTGCAGCATAAATGCTAGTTTATTAATGCACCACAATAATAAGGGATGTGCATTATATTTTTATTATTAAAATATTTATTAGACAAATGCTCCCATTTTTGTGACCATTGATTTAACCTTCTGATTTGCTGACAGTGTTGAATAACTAGAACTTAGAATCATATTACGTCTAGGTTCTAAGGTAACATAAACAATGCCACTAAATTTCTGTAATGATTTAGAATTAAAATGAGTTCACTGAGTCTTTAATAATTAAAATATTAATTTGGGGGAGGGAACCTATATTATTTGTTTTCTAAACCTCGTTGAGCTACCTATCCTCAGAAATCTAAAATACCAGCAGCATTGTAAGACAGTAACAGACAAGCATAAAAGAGTCTTGCTCTCAGCTCTGCTTTTCTATTCTGAAATGCCACAATTGTTAAAACGGTTTATAGAGAAAATATGAGTATGTTCCTGAGATGCCTAGAAACAAAATATAATTGTTTTACGGTGTATTTTTCTACTTTTAGCTGTTTTTGTTATTTACTGTATATGATTGTATATTAAAGTGTTTCCAAAGGAATGGGCTTGGTTTGTTTAATTTAGAGTCTAGCTTTTGTTTACGTTACAGGTAACTTTCAGACCTGAAGTTTTAATATAAAGTAATTTATTATCATACTTTGAATAAAATTCACTAGTTTTCATTGCTGAACTGAATACAATTACCATCTGTTGCATTTCAGAATTCCAGTTTCATAGCTGCAGTTAAGAAATTCCAGAAATGGGGAGCTAAATTTTGAAATTCTTAATGACTCACCTGAACTGGAGTGGAGGCTTTAGTGATACAAGTTCTAGCAGCAATGCCTGACCAGTTGTTCAACTAAAATTACTCACTATAAATTACTGTGTTGATATCCATGGAACATTCATGGTCATTTGAGATGAAAGACTACATTGTTTTGACAAATAGTTGTCAGGAATTAAATAAAACTTGAGTATTTATTTGTTGGTGGGAGATCTCTGCTTTTTAAAACTGTTATTTGGGAGGGTTACAATATAGGTGATTTTTTTTTTGCAAAAAAGATTTTAATATGTGTTATTAAACAAAAGAAAAATGAAAAATATTTGTTTGTATCAAATAGGCCAGCATGTATCCTTTCTCCTCTTTTTCCTTGAACCTAATGCACACTGTAAATCTGTTCAGAAGTTGGCAACCTGAGAAAATCAGAGGCATTCACAGAGGAACAGGAGAATGAACAGGGAATTCATCTCCTGTTTCATATACCCTGTTAATTCAAACCAGATGGGCTGGTCTCTAAGAGAGGAATAGAACTCTCAGATTTTGAAAATCCAGTCAGTGAGATTGTTTAAGCCTGATGATGCTCTCCAATTGTGTCCAATTTTCGGTGATACTATGGGTCAGCTCTTATATTGTTTTTATTCAAATTATTAACTTTTGCAACTTTTAAAATAACAAAAAAGGGAACAAAATGTAAACATTCATACATTATTAAAACAAAAACATAAGTGCTTAAAAATAAGCGAAAAAAAATACAACTGAAAAAAAGAAAAGAAAATAATGTCATTACAAGAGTAACCAGTTATAATTCTCATGTCTCAGAAGCTGAAAATGCTGCTGGTCCAGACAATGTTGTTAACAGAGGTTGTAGCTGAAAATATTGCAGTTATGTGCAATAACCAAACATGCTATAAATACTGTAAATATTACAAAATTGTCCAGATTGGAAAATTAATACCAATTGTTGGCTTCCAGTATCTAATATTTGACAGTAGGTAAGCTTGATGATATAGCTCCATATCTAGATAACCAAATCCTCCTATCTTAACTGGAAATTGCATTTCTGATATACTCTAAATCAAAGAACCCTCTAAAATTTTCTAAGCAAAAAGTCTATTTTCTGAATATATTTTCCATGTATTTAAGGAGGAATTCCCCACACAATATAAATTAATCTGGGAATAATGTTTGAGAGCATTCACCTTTACCCAAAGGGCAAGGTTTAATGACTTCCACCTATCTATATCTGAGGAAACCTCTTTATAAATTTTATTTATATTACACATTAGTGAGTTATAATTTTTTGTACACACATGCCTAAATATTTAAAGGGTTTGATGCAAATACAGACTTGAGATTCTTTAAATGAATGGGTAACCAAATTTTCACGTGGTAGCATCAATGCTGATTTGGACCAGTTGAAATTTTATGGTGTTTTACTAAAGGCACCTTTCATTTGCATCAGCTCTGGAATAAGGTAGTATGAGGTTTTCTGCCTATGTTGTCTAATACTACAAGCCAAGTCAAGTGCTCCATATAAATATCAAAAAGCAAGGAGGAAAATGGGCACCCTAGTCTAGTTCCTCTAAACAATGGGAAAGAAACAGAAAACATACATTAGCCTTTACCTTAGAAGTGGGTACCTCATACAATACCTTATCCATTTTATGAATTTCAAAATCCAACCCTTTTTAATATAGCAAACCGTATATATTTTGTCAAAAGCTTTTTTCAGATTCTAATGAGATTGCATATTTGTCTTAATGTTTATTTAAGTCTATTAAATCTACAGCTAGCCTAATATTTCTGCTTGCCTAGTTTTTATAAACCCTATTTGATCATTCTCAATAATGAATGGTATCAATTGCTATAATCTATTTGCTAGCACTGCTGTTAATATCTTTGTATAAACATTATCTAATGAGATTGGGTGATAATTAGCATATTGAGCATGAGCTTTACTGATTTTGCTGTAATTGCAATATAAACCTAATTAAATGACACTGACATGTTCCCTTATCAGCTATCTCATCATACAATTGACAAGAGTTTTGACACCAAAAGATCTATACATGTTTGATACCACCCTATAGAGAGCCCAACTACTCCTGGTGTTTTACCACCTGCCATTTTAAAAATTCTTTGTTTAATCTCAGATAGTGGGGCAAAGTTGTCTTTGTGTATATCTAAGTGTGGTAGGCTTATATTATTTTTAAAAGCCTCTATATCTTCAACCAATATATTATCTGGTTTGCTATACTGTACACCCTGAATAGAATTTTAAAAATTGACAATGTATATCTTTTGAAGTTTTACATATTCAATCTTTCATCTCTAATAATTGGAATCATTGCCCTTTCGCTTTAAAAGATTAACCAAACTCTTATGTCTTTCACCATTTTCCCAATATTTGTCATAATCGTGTTAACATGACTCTTATTTTCTGTGATATTGTAGAATTTAGTTCCTATCTCTTCTATATTTCTCTTTACAATGTAGTAAATGGGCATCTAACCATCTGTGCCCATAGATGTTTTATCTTTCATTTTCCCTTTTATTTTTAATCTTATTTTTGTATGATGTATAGGCAGTCTTTCGACCTCAGATACAAGATTTATATGCTTCCTATCCTACCCATTCAAAAATTTGGGTACTTGATATTTCTGAATTCAAATGAAAGTACTGCAAAGTCTCTATCCACATTTGTTTTTATTCTAATTAAATTGTAAACACCATGAACTGTGAACAGAGTATCCAAGCATATTTTCACAGCTACAGTTTAGCAATGAGCTACAAAAATCACAGGTATCTACTTTATTACATTTTCACCCAGAGGGATTAAAGAAGCCGCACTTCTTCCAAGCTCACATGGCTGTTTTGGAATTTGCTGCCAATTATTTTCACATCCATCAGTGCATGCACAGTCATTTTACTAGCAAAACTAAAGCAGTCATACATGCCTGGGAAAAACCGACCTATCCGACCTAGTTTTGTACCTACCGGTAATAAGCATTCCACCATCTCCCCAAGTAATTAATGAAAAATGAGAGATTTTAAAAACTAGTAACTGCATAGTCTACTGACTTCTCTTGAGACTTTTAAAAATTCCCGCATGTGGCCTATAGTTTGGGGGCCCAAATTCTGAGCAAGCCATCTCAACAACAGCCTAGTCCTGCTGCCTCTCACAGAAACAAAATAACAGGCTATAAAATACTGGGGTGGATCAAGTTTAAATAACCGTTGTCATCTCTCAACAGATTCGTACATGTACAACACTGCTGGGAAGTCAAGACAGGAAAGAAAGATAGATAAACATCCTTTATTTTCCTCTACCAACAGTGTTTGCTGTTGGTAGCCAGCAGAGAATTCTGGGAGTTGAAGTCCACATTTTCAAGTCACTGAATGGCCCTATAGTATAAACCAGGGTACTCCAACCTTGGCAACTTTAAGATTTGTGGACTTCAACCCCCAGAGTACCTCAGCCAGCAAAGCTTGTGGACTTCAACTTCAATTCTGGGAGTTGAAGTCCACAAGTCTTAAAGTTGCCAAGGTTGGAGAACCCTAGTATAAACTGAATGGGGGGAAAACATGGGCAAGCAAAAAGAACAAAAAACACCACCGCCCCACTACTCCCGGGAGCGACCTTGAGGCGAGATCTCTCCCTCCTAACCTAAGCACGTGCTTCACTTCAAAACACTCACTTTGGCTCCGCCCTCTGAAGTAGAAACTGAATGAAAAACGCGAGCGAGTAACCCCAGTCGCTCACACTGTCCTCGCTGAGCTTCCGTAGGGCAGGGGAGGTGGGGGGGGCAACAATTAAACTGTCATTTCGAAGGCCTCGGATTTAAACCGCCCCGAATCAGGTGACAGACGGCCGATTCCGGGCTGGGGTGGGGTTGGGGGGTCCCGGAAGACGGGCGGGAGATGGCGCAGGAGGCCGGAGCCCCTTCTGTCCCTGTCCCAGAGGAGCCTCCGCCGCTGCCTCACTCCTCCTCCTCGTCTTCCTCGTCCTCGAGCGGTGACAGCGGCCACGTCTCGCAGAGTCACAGCAGTGGCTCCGGCCTCGGCGACGAGCACGCGGCGCCAGGGGATGCCTCGCGCGGAGAGTTTCTACTGGCCGCGGCGGCGGCTGACTACGCCTCTTACTTGCTCCCTTCGCCGCTCGAGAACGTCGCCTCGGCCGGGCAGGCGAGTGAACGGACCTCCTTCTTCGTCCCTCTCTGCCCGCATAGCCTCGTCCTTCAGACGGCGGTCGGGAGGGAACTCCCCCGCGTCGTTCTGGCAGGCATTCCGGTGTGCTGCGGTTTTTCACCAGCAGCGGTTCGGCTTCCAAGCAAACTGCGTTCAATCCCAGGCGAGCCCAAAGCAAAGGCCGGCGGGAAGTGGCTTCAGGCAACCGGTGGCCTTCGAGGGCTGCTGCTGCTTGTTTCCCCCCACCCACCAGACCATCCCCCCCGGTTGATTGCAGTGCAATCAATATTAATATCAGTATCGGGTTTTCAATGCAATTGTATAGAAGGCGAAGGGTGTGCCTTCGTGTTTTATTTTTATGGTTATAATGTACGCTGAAGATGGCGTTTAATTTCTTTGTACGAAGTGCAGTGACAATAAACTAAACTAAACTTGAGTTTATTCGGAGGTCTGGGCTCTCCCCCCCCCCTTGCCGTTTTGTTTCGACTTCGAAGGCTTTATTTTGTCTTGTGTTTGTTTTGTTGGGTTTTTTTGCAGATCGGGACTTTGGACAAGAGTCTTGAAGATTTATTGATCAGGGTAGATGAGTTTGTGGGAATGCTGGACATGGTAGGTATGCTACTTAAAAACGTGGGAGTTGTGTTAAAAGCCTGTGTGAGGTAGGCCGTCCCATGCTGTCGGCGTGCGAAAGCAACCTGTGGTTGAAATGAAAGGACTGCAGAAATGCTTTTACAGAGATAATTTTAAACATCCTGATTGAAACTAAAGAGATAATAGCAATAGCACTTAGACTTATATACCGCTTTACAGCCCTCTAAGCAGTTTACAGAGTCGGCATATTTCCCCCCCCTCCCCCCCAATCTGAGTCCTGATTTTACCCACCTCGGATGGATGGAAGGTTGAGTCAGCCTTGAGTCGTTCAGGATCAAACTACTGGCAGTCGGCAGAGTTAGCCTGCAACACTGCATTCTAACCACTGCGCCACCACTAAACATTTGTCGTCATAACAATAAAACATACTGGTGTTCTGATTTGTATGCAGTATTGTAACCAGTTTTCCCTATCTGCGGCATATAGTAAACTCTTGAAATCTACATTTAGTAAATCTAGAAGCATTTACAAATCAGAATGAAGCCTGATGTTAATAATAACAGAGTTGGAAAGGAACTTTGAGATCATCTTCTAGCTCAACCCCATCCTCAAGCAGGAGATCCTATACCATTTTGTACAAATGGCTGTCCAATCTCTTAAAAACTTCCAGTGATGGAGTACCAACAACTATTAAATCAACTTGTATTTTGAAGATAACTCAGTTTGTGTACCATTTTAAATGCATTGGTTAGATTTTGTCAAACTTATTCTCCCAAGTTGGTTAACAGTAAAGTATGTAATTTTTTTCCTCTTAGATTAGAAATGATTCTTCTCAAGTAATTAATGAAAGTGTGCCACATATTCATACAAAGGCAGTGGAAATGAAGAAGCTCTATAGAAAGATTGACAAACTAGAGGTATTTCAAATGTCACTACTTCAGTTCTCTTTATAAGGCTAATAGAAATTACTTTCAATTTTATTTTTCGTTTGGAGGTTAGGTCTTATAATATTGTCAGCGTAGCAAGAGATAATTCAATGTATTGATTCTTTGCAGATCCTTAATCATAATCTATATAAAAAATATTTCCAGCAAAAAATTGTGAAGGACAAGTATGTTTCTATTCACACTGCTTTCCCAATGTTTTAATGAACACATGTATCTTTAATAAATGTTAAAGATAAGCGGAAATTTATTTTAAAGATGACATTTCAGTTAGTCATCGAGACTCAGGTCACATATAAGTCTAATCATATTATTGCCCAGTAATGTGTAAGTTTCGGTCATAGAAATATAAAGAAATACATTTTTGTATTTCAAATTTAGTGAATCTCTACATGTAGTCTTCGACTTAACAACCACAGTTGAATCCAAAATTTCTGTTGCTAAGCGAGACATTTTTAAGTGAATTTTGTCCCATTTTACAACCTTTCTTGCCACAGTTGTTAAGGAAATCACTGCAGTTGTTAATATGGTTGTTAAGTAAATCTGGCTTCCCCATTGCCTTTGCTTGTGAAAAGGTTACAAAAGGGGCTCACATGACCCCAGGACACTGCAACCATCATAAATATGAGTCGGTTGTCAAGCATCTGAATTTTGATCAGGTGACCATAGAGATGCTGTAACAGTTGTAAGTGTGAAAAAACACAAGTTCCTTTTTTCACTGCCATTGTAACCTTGAACAGTCATTAAAAGAAGTGGTGTATGTTGAAGACTATCTTTACTTGATTCTGAAGAACCTGTCATATATACACGTCTCCACCCTTTATTAAATCATCTGATTTTATATTAGTTTAGAAATTCAAAATACAATGAATCTTGTGGCTCTCGGGTTCCCTTTTGCTTTATTCAGACATTATTTATTTTTATTTTATTTTATTTTTACATTTATATATATTGCATCATGATTTCATATTTCTAAATTAAATTGAACTTCCAAAGATCCAGTTCTTGACTAAACTATGCTTACTGCTGTCTCATCCAATTACTTATAACCCATTTAATTTAGCAAAGTAAATTGTATACCTTGAAATGTATTACTCAAGATTATGTTTTTCTCTTCCATTTTTTTCAAAACTAGGAAATTGAACCACTCTGTTAACATTCTGTTGTTGCTATTGCTATTTTTTCTCTTTTTCTTTTAAACCAGGCTTTTGTAAAAATGATTGGTAATAATGTGGCTGGAATGGAGGAACAGATCATAAAGGCAGAATCAGACCTTGGAAATTTTCCAAATACGTTAAAAAAATTGTTGTACACAATCAACGTGCCATCTTTTTTAAATGTAAGTTTTCCTTATTGAGGCTGAAAAAATGTGAGGTACATATTGAAATTAGTTTATGGAGTAGATTATAGAAACCTTAAATTTAGAGTTCTTGAAATTCTATTTCAGGGTCAAATCCGATACAAATCTAGATGTGTAACTTCCATAAGTTGAAGGTGGATGATCAGTTATTAGGAATTCATAAATTTATAATACATTTACCCCAAATAATTTCAAAAATAACTTTCAGTGAGATAATTATTTTAGATGTTCAAAGAATATGAGAATCGGGAGAAATGATCATTTTAATATTTATTTAAAGGATATTTTTTCAGAGTCTTCCTTTAGATAAATACAAAGGAATTTGGAGGACAACAGATTATCTGCTTCTGTTGTCCTCCAGAGGAGGGGCTTGGATGAGCCTGCTGGTTTCATCTACCATGCTCCTTATTCTGTATATAAGGTGATTCAGGTAGTCCTCAACTTAGTATCTTTCTTCAGTGACTGTTCTAAATTACTCTGGTACTGAACAAAGGGACTAATAACCTTTACCCAAAGTTACAGCCGTTTCAGTGCCCCTGTGGCCAGATGAGCAAAATTTGGGCACTTGGCAGATTGCCCACCGTTACAATTGTTTGCAAGGATGCTGCAGCCCCCACCTACTTTTCTTCCTTTCCATCTCACCCAAGTGAGTCTCTTGGACCTACATTCTTCCTGGCTGAGTTTCCACAGGGCTTGGGCCTGCTGCCTGCCCCATGGGTCCACATCCTTGAGCCTCCCCCCCCCCCCATT
>JANHFL010001577.1:176824-187614 GCA_032468155.1 Oxyrhabdium leporinum | reverse complement strand
TAATAATAATAATAATAATAATAATAATAATAATAATAATAATAATAATAATAATAATAATAATAATAATAATTGAGCCTGATTGATTCAATGTTTGGGGTGAGAAACAGGAGAATTTTTATTTCATCTTAGGGGTTTTTTTTGTTGTCGGTTTATTTTGCGGACTGCAAAATGCTATGAGTAAGCTTAGGCATGAGTTTGGATAAAAATGAGTAAGTCATCATCACTGCATTTTGTGGTTCTTTTGTCCTTGCTAAAGTATTTTCAAAAAAAGCACATAATATACTTTACATGTATAAAATGTAAATTTTGAAATTATTTTAACAAATGAGAAATTACATGTTTTTATCCAAATGAAAACAATAATTATGCTATGTTATGTGTACAATACACACACATCAAAACAATGTTAAAAAGTAACTGAAATAGATAATAATTTCTGAGTACAAGTAAGTTAAAGTTTCATTGTACAGGAAATAAAAAAAATTGCATCCTAAAATCAGTCACTTACATTGTGACCTATATCATCAATTATACAAAGTTCATATTTCTTTTTTGATTACTAAATCTGTGTGCCATATTACAGGCTTCAATGCGAAAGCTAAGCCAGGTTTCAGTTTAATAGCTAAATCTTTTTCATTATATTTATTTTTGCTACTTACCGAAAGTCTTTCTTATAGCAGAAATTTGTTTTATGAAATTTGTTTTTTGAGAATGTTTGAGTACCTACAAACCAGATACTGGATTTCTTCATTGCCAAAAAAGCTATCTTGTTGCAAGATTAATATTTCAAATGCAATCCACGTTACCATCTGGGAATCTGCCTGCCAGATGGTTCAATACTGTGGCATGTTATCATTATTTATTTTGGTTTCCATACTTGCAAAAAAAATAATAATAATCACTTCAGGGCTGAAGCGAGCAAAGTATCGCAAATATTGTGCTTTCAGCTTCCCGATCTTGACTTTAACAAGCTCAAAAATCTCAAATGGCACATGTAGTTCCATTAAAAAACAGACCATTATGGATTCTGCAATATTGTCAAACAGTACTTGGCTGCAAGTTCATTTCTATCTTCAACTCCCTTTGAGAAATATTGAACTAGTAACTTCATAATTTCTAATTCATTCTTTCATTGCAAAATGACTTAACATCCATCTAACTTTGTTGAATGGTCAGTATGGGACTATATCATAGGCTGCAACTCAGGCTGTGTCCTATTAGTTTTGATTCCATTCTTAAGTGATTTATTCGACTGCCTTCTGGAATTCTTCATAATTTGCTTGGGGTGCAAAAAGATGGGCTTTTTGACCGAGTGTCTACATATTCAGGTACTCAATCTGCCATGAATTTCACAGATTTCCATCAACAAAATCATAACAAACTTTGATTTCTGCACTTGAAGGCATACTACATCTCCAGTTTCAGTATAAGAAAATATTTAGTGAACCAGCTCAGGTAGGCGTTTAGAATTTCCTTAATTTCAGCTAATTCATTTATGCCATGAAGCCCTGATAACTTGAAACTTCCTGCCACTTTTCAGTTGCCTTAATATAATGTCTTGCACCAATCTTTGAACTACATGGTTTGACATTACACTATTACAGCATTGGCTTCAGCCTAAGTCCTAGGCAAGAACTTAACCCTCTTCCTGCTACAGCTGAGTCCCTTCTTTGCCTGGAGGTCAACAGAAAGTCTGCATGCTTCCACCTAGTTCCCAAGGGCTGGGCAGAAAGCTTCCCTATCCTCTTCCTCTCTCTTTCTCTGGGTCTCTCTCTCTCTCTCCTTCCTTTGCTGGTGCATCATCTCAATGAGCAGGAGACAGATTCCTGTGCAATGGTTGCTTGCTGCCACTCAAGTGCACAGCTTGGAGAGACCATTGGTTCTAAGGCTTGATCTTTGAATTAGAGCAGACATTCTAAAAAGTAAAATTAAATTATTCCTAGGAAAATAATTGCTAACAACAATGTGAGAATTGATGAAATGCCAGCTGAACGTATAGTTGATGCAGTTAATTTTTGTAAGCCGTTTGTAGGCAATTATAGATAACTCATTACAAGGATGAATTTATATTCCAATACTAGAAAAATTGGAGCTGAAGGATGCTTTAACTACAAAGCACTTTCATTTATCTCCTATAGTATAATAATGATCATGATTTTGTAACCCATACTTCAATAATACATGGAACAAGAACTTTGCCGGATGTACAAGCTAGTTTCAAAAGAGACGGGGGCACTTGAGAATATATTGGTAGCTTTTAATAACGAAAAAAAAATCAAGAGGATTTCTCCCCCCCCCCCCCCCAATAGCTTATGTTTCAAGGTTTTTCACTTTGTAGACTACAAAATTTTGGATAGCCCTTAGAAGTAAGAATGTACAGGTAGTCCTCGACTTATGACCACAATTGATCCCAAAATTTCTGTTGCTAAGTGAGATATTTGTTAAGTAAATTTAGCCCTATTTTACGACCTTTTTTACAACATTTGTTAAGTGAATCATGGCAGTTAAGTTAGGAACATGGTTTTAAATGAATCTGGCTTCCCCAGTGACTTTGCTTGTCAGAAGGTCACAAAAGATGACCACATGACTCCAGGACACTTCAGCCATCATAAATATGAACCAATTGTCAAGCATCCGAAATTTGTTCATGTGACCATAGGGATGCTGCAATGGTCTTAAGTGCTGAAAGACAGTCATAAGTCACTTTTTCAGTGCCACTGTAACTTTGAACAGTCACTAAATGAACTGTTGTAAGTCAAGGACTACCTGTACCATTTAAATACAAGTAAGGTCCTTTCAGTGGAAATTTTTGCTCCAAACTAAAATAAAGCTGCATTTTTCAATGACTTAAGTGAAAATTAATGGGGCTATCATATGTGCCTAATGGGAGACTGGAACTGAGTAGCTTGCCCACAACAAAATAGATCATCAATAAAGGGAATTTCAATGATGCAGCATAAACTACCAAAAATATATTTCAAAATGATGAATAATCTTGAATTAATTAATATATGCAGACATAAAAGTGGTGATTCTAAAGAATATACGTGTTTTTCAGAAAGACATAGATCTTTCTCCAGAATAGAATCAAAATTTGGCCACTTGTGTTAACGAAGTTGAAATATTGCCAAAAACGTTCTCTGTCCATAATTTAGTGACTTGAATATACAAGAAGATTTATAGGTGGAGATGGGACTTATAGATGGAGATCAAATGTAAAAAGAGTCTTTTTTTGTGTGTGTGAATAATTTCAATAAGTGTGCTGATAATAAAATAGTATGGGATGTCAGTAAAGCATTCATACAAGGGCAATTTATTCAGCAGAATAAAATGCTGAACAAAAAGACAAGAAAAGATGCAAACAATCCTAAATGATACAACAATAAAAGAGAATGAGGTAATGAGATCTCCAGGGAAATCTCTGGCGGCTTACAACCCAAAAATAAATCAATATATGCAACAAGAAAAATAAAAGAAAAAGTAAAACTGGTAAAACCAAAACCTGAAAAACATACAGTGATGTGACTACATAATCCATGTTCACAAAAGACATTTCTATAAATGAGGAAATGAATTACAGTAAAAATGCTTGAATTGCTTTGATGGAAGGGAGACGCTGGTACAAAAAAATGGGGAAGTCATTTGGGCAGAGCTACCCCTGTGAGGGTCAGACCTCATCAAACTTTGAACCAGTACTATTCTTATAAATATTCATCAGTTTATATAATAAAGGAAATGGAGTTTATTTTCTTCAGATTAAAGAAAGATGAATAAAAATGGATTTCATGCACTGCATTAAATGGATTTTTTTCTACAAGAATATAGGATCTACTTCATGATGCTCTGGGAGATTTCTTTCTCATAACCTAGGCTCTGATCTGTAAGACTTCTACCTAAGGGGCATATGATTGCATCAGCATTTATCCAATTTTTCATTTAACTCATGCTCATAATAAAACCAAAAAGCTGCCAAAAGCAAATCATAAATATAATAACAATAATAACACTTAGACTTATATGCCGGTTCATAGTGCTTTTACAAGCCTCCCTAAGTAGTTTACAGAGTCAGCATATTGCCCCCAACATCTGGGTCCTCATTTTACCGACCTCGGAAGGATGAGTCAACCTCGAGCCAGTGAGAATCGAACTGCCGAATTGCTGGCAGCCAGAAGCCAGCAGAAGTAGCTTGCAGTACTGCATTCTAACCACTGCGCCACCATGGCTCTTGGTTAAATTGAAAGTTAATATCTTTGAATTGTTGCAAAAACCACCCCAATATGTTTTTACATTTGTAAAACTCCACTGGAACCACATTCACAGCATGCTAATTTGTGTATTTTTCATTGAAACAAGTTTTAATCAAGATGGGGTTTTTTTCTTCTTTCAGGAGTGTGTATTTGGAGGTTGATCCCAGGCACCCCAAAATGGTAACAAATTGGCTGTCCAGTCATCCGGATTTGTTCCTCTTTGTATCTGCTACACACAAGGACTTCTACGGAAAGTAAGATGTGGAGGATTCCTAAATTTTCATTTTTCTTCTTTCTTTATGCAGCAAGCTTCTTACAGAACCCTTGTATCAAGTTCTATAGGCAACCCACCATACAGGTGATCCTCAACTTACAACAGTTTGTTTAGTGGCTGTTCAAAGTTACAACAGCACTGAAAAAAGTGATTTATGACCATTGTTCATACTCACGACCGTTGCAGTATCCCCATGGTCACATGATCAAAATTCACTTGCTTGGCAACTGACTCATATTTACAATGGTTGCAGTTTCCTAAAACCATGTGATCCCCTTTTGCAACCTTCTGACAAGCAAAGTC
Organism: Oxyrhabdium leporinum; assembly: GCA_032468155.1. Taxonomy (NCBI): domain Eukaryota; kingdom Metazoa; phylum Chordata; class Lepidosauria; order Squamata; family Cyclocoridae; genus Oxyrhabdium; species Oxyrhabdium leporinum. The sequence goes on along the minus strand of JANHFL010001577.1, from coordinate 182,787 downwards.
CAGAACTACTTAACAACCAGGTCACTAATTTAACAACTGCAGTGATTCACTTAGCAACTGTGGCAAGAAAGATCGTAAAAATGGAGCAAAACTCACTTAACAAATGTTCTGCTTAGCAATAGAAATTTTGGACTCAATTGTGGTCATAGGTTGAGGACTACCTGTACGTTATGAAGCCAAAGTTGAGTCAAGTATCTAAATGCTGTGCATCAAACAGTTCCATGGAAACATAGGAAACATTGAAAAGAGATGTTGCTTTCTGCATAGAATATGGTGAAATGTGGTTGAACGTGTTTCGGTTTATTTGTATATTATGCAGAAGTTGGGCCAAATATTGTATTTTATTCTTTTCATTGAACACCTGGAGGAGTAAAATGACTCTTGTGAAACTTAAGAACAGCTTGGAAATGTATTTACATAATGAAAAAAATAATTAACATCTTTGTCTCCAGATACAAACAATCCCATACTAGGGAATTTAAAATGAATTCTTTGTAACCTACAGCTCTTAGTTAAAATCACTTTTACATGTTATTAAGGGATTATAAAACTTTCAACATCTAATAAACTCCAAGAAAGCTCATACTGTAAAATGTGCTAGACTTTTGAAGTTTTACAAAGCTCCCTTTTTAACTTCTATACTCTTTTGTAAGATTTAATGTTGTGATTTGTCTTATTTCTATCCAGGCCAAGGTTTCTGCATATTCAAAAATGTAGGAAAGAAGATCACCAAGGATCATGACTAGTTCTGTCTCCCAACCCTGGGAGTGTTTACAGTGCTTTCTAAGGGTATGTTCTCAGAAAGCCAGATGTCTCTTGATAACTTCTGCTAACTTACATTTTGCCAAGGATGATTTAAGTTTTCAAATTTTCAAGTTATTTTGTGATTATTCCAGTTGTTACGTAAGAGACATAGCATTTATATCCAATGTGTAATTGCTATTCTTTTATTTTATAATCGCTTTACATTCCTCAATTCAAGAGTATAGAATGGAGTTAAAAATAAAATACTATGAATACTGAATAAAATACTTTTACAGAAACATGTGATACTGAAACATTTTTTTAATCATAAGGAGAAACTTAGAGATTATTTTTCCTTTCCTTTCCATTGTCCCCTAATCGCTATTTAGGTATTTGCCTATTTAGAATTTTTGATCTGTAAATCAGGTACTGAGAAGCAGGAATTGAATTTGCTGAACAAAAGAACAAATTGTGTATGTATCAGTAATTAGTACATGTCAGAGGGAAGCTTCAAAGTATTAAATTTTGCTACTTAGAATTCCTTTTGATAAATACTATTGTAAAATAGCATGTTGCTTTTGTCCAGTGCATTATTTTAGGAATGAAAAAACACTCTGTTATATTCAGCTGTTTGCATTTTTAAAAAATTTACCCAATAGTTTCATTGCTTATTTGGAGCTGGATCCAAATATAACTTTCCACTGGTACATGCTGCCTGTATCGCTGTAATGCATTCTTCTGTTTTCTTCCTTCTAGTAGCATTCATTTCCTCAACCTTGTGCCAATGATCTGCAAAATGATACCACAAATGCTGACCCTGTTTTAAGGACACAAATGGAATTGCCATTTCTTCTTGTACGAGATGGGGTTCATTGCCAAAGTGCATTGTTAAAGAACAACCTGTCTTTTTTTCATTAGAGTGTGTACCATAACATCTAATGCACTTTTGGCAAAAGATTACAGATGCTTTTCATAAGATATATTAACATGGCAGCCTATAGGTGGTGTGTCATTTCCAAAACCATCGGATGTCCCTTGAGGGGAGGTTCTAACAAGGAAAGCCTTTCTAATTTAACTACGAGCTCTCCAAGTCTTAGTAATTGTGTCATAAATTTGCAGGCAGGTAAAAATAATGTTTTGTCATTTTACATGAGATGTTATTCTGTTGGTACAAGTTGGCACAGATTTCAGTTCCTTTTAGAATTAACAAGGATAAGAAAGTCAATAGTGGTTTTCAACAATAAATGTGCAGAGGTTGGGTTTTGTTTGCCCTGCAGCTGCTAGTAGATGGGTTTCTCTAGGGTGAGTATACTACTGTAGCTGTTCAACAGTGTCAGTTTTCTTAGAAATAACATGGGCTTGGTGCCAGGTGGTGTCACAGTGCTTCCAGTGGTAGGTACATGGCTGATATTATCAAGAGGAGCTTAAGTAGAGCTGGAAAGTTGCTGTAGTTCCTGACTTGGAGAGGCACTTTGCTCCAAGGGTGCAAATGAAATTCCAGCCTAATCAGAGGCCTAATCTCTAATAAGAGACCATGTAAGAATTATACTTGCTTATCCCCAGAGTTTGGGGATTGGAAGACGGTAACAAAATATTGCCCTGTTAACTGCTTCTGTACAGTTTCAACCTGACTATCTTCCCCGTTTGAAAGTCAAAGATTGGATGACCTAGCAGCAAAGAGGGCAAAGTGAGAGACTGGATATCCTCAGTTCATTTCATCTAACCAGTTTTTCTGGGAATTCTGGGAGTTAAAGTCCATTTGTCTTAAAGTTGCCAGGGTTGAGAAACATCAATCTAAACCAAGGCTGTCAAACTCACAGCCTGCAGGTCAGATGCATCACGCGCTGGCCAAGCCCACGCCCGGCTTAGCGAACGGGGAAAAAGTCGTGATATGTCATGTGATCTAAACCATAGAATTGAAAGGGCAATTGCATTTTTAGACTAAACCCAAGGCTGCAATCCAAGCAGCAATCCAAAAAATGCAATCCAAGTTGCATTTTTAGACTAAATCCAAGACTTTGTAGAGTTATTATACGGTTACTGAATTTGCTCTTTTGAGATTCTACTATTCTTGAAATGGTCTTGTATAAAAAAGTTTGTATTTTCTGCTGCCTGAAATGCTTGATTCAAAGCTAGAGAACCTGCACTTGTGCTAATGCAGTCCTACTTTGTTACATATCCACAAGCACTAATTAACTGGATTTAAAAAAAAAAAATAGCTGAAGGATAAAAAAAAAATCACACTACAGATAGTCCTCGATTTACGAGCACAGTTGAGCCCAAAATTTTCATTGCTAAGTGAAACATTTTACGAACTTTCTTGCCATAGTTGTCAAGTTGAATCATTGAAGTGCTTAAGTTAGCAACATGGTTGTTAGGTGAATCTCGCTTCCCCATTGACTTTACTTGTCAGAAATTTCCAAAAGATGATCACATGAATCCGGGACACTGCAACTGTCATAAATATGAAGCAGTTGCCAAGCATCCAAATTTTGATCACATGACTATGGGGATGCTGCAGTGATTATAAGTGTGAAAAATGGTCATAAGTCACTTTTTTCAATTATTTTGTAACTTTGAATGGTCACTAAATGAACTATTGTAAGTCAAGGACTACCTGTAATTGATTTTGGCTATTTTCAAGGAAGCATAGCTTGACGTCACCATTTCTTTGTAGCATTTTTTCCCCACAAAGATCTTAATTCAATATTGTACTGAAATTCTCTGCCCCAGCACAGGTAGTTTGAGCAGCTGCTGATTCATTATGCCAGTTACGGCAAGTGTTTAAACGCATCTGGAGGCAAAATATTGGTTGCATAGGTAGGATTCTCCCAATGAAGATAAAATCAAGGAAGGGAGAATGTGGACAGGCCTTTTGTCACAACTTTTTTTGAACAGTGACAGAATTCAGCTAAATTGTAAAATGACTGAATTTAGCTAAGTGGCATTGTTTTTTTACTTGGTGTATTGTTCGATGAATAAACCTTGAGGGTTTTTTAGGGAAGTAACATGCAATCTGAAAACATGACGTCGTTGGCTTTCTGGTTGAAACTGTGACTTAACAAATGAGAAAACATGATTGGTTTGTAGTTTACTACTTATTTCTGGTCTGCTTTGTGTGTTCCACCCAACCCTCTAAAAAAATCTTATTATAATCTTGAATGTTGTTTTTAAGGTATGGAAATATTCCTTTTGTATTGGTTTGCCCAGAGTCATCCAAATTGAAGCAGTTTACATGTATGTATGTATGTATGTATGTATGAAGCTACAAACAGAAAACAGATCTAAATTGACCAAACCATACTTGCTTTATTTTTTGTTTTTTCAGAAATAAACAACTAGGGGTTGCCGTGATATGTACAATGGAACACAACTGAAAAAGGAAATCACTTTACCCACAGTGATAACATTATAACTACTTCCTTTTTAGAGAACGGTTTAGTAGTATATGTACCACTTTCGAGAATATAAAGGCCAGGTGCACCAGTTGTCTAATTCTGTCATGTCATGATGCATTTTTCAGAGTTAGAACCAAGCAGAATGTGCATATGGTGTACAAACTGATTAAGAGGGGAAAAGCTACTTGGTACCAGGCTTTGGTCTATCCTTTAGAATTAGTTGGGGTTTTTTATTTGTTTCATTTATTTTCAAATGAACTTTCTGTTTGTTTCCAGTAAGCTGAAGCTTCATTTTCCCCAGGTTTAATTTTCAGACAGTCTTTACATTCCAAAAATGAGATCCTCGCCCGTCTATGAAAAGACCTCAAAAGAAGATATGTGTTGCATGGAGCAGTTATGAAATATTGGTGGGGGAGAGGAATTGTACCCTGTGTTTGAAAGAAATACAGTCAGGGAGTATATATTGACCTTGAAGGAATTCATATCTCCAACAGCTTCAGTCTTGCTGATCCAATCCATCTAAGAAAAACTCATGAATTGATGACATACCAGATAGCTAGAGGATGACAAATGCTGTTCCTCAAAAAGCAAGATAAGAAGGATCTAGGGAACTACAGAATAAATTAAAAAGCGGTTGGTTTGTAAACAACTTGAAAATAATCCAATAATAGCTAGTATCTGTGGTGGATTTGTCAAGAACAGGTCTTGTCAGGCTAATCTTATTACATTTTTCATCAGATAATTTCCTTTGTAGGATCTGGGACTAGTGTAGACATAACATATTGCAATTCAGCAAAACAGTATACCATATAGCAACATTTTGATTAACAAAATAATTAAATATTACCTGGATAGCATATAAATCGGATAGATCCATAAGTTGCTTAAAAATCATACTTAAGTTGTTGAAAAGTGGTTCCCCTTTAAATCTGGAGTGAGATGACATAGATTTTGGTTCTTAGCCAAGTACTCTTCAACACTTTCTGTAAGGATTCAGAGAAAGAGGTGGATTAAAGGCTTATCAGATGATGCAAAACTGGATGGAACAGCTAATACTCTAAAAACACAAGATTCAAAATTACAATTGGCTAAATATAACAGAATTAAATTTAACAGAGTCAAACGTAATGGGGAAAAATCAAATGCACATTTATAGGAAGAACAGTATTTGGCTAAAGTAATAAAATGTGTAAAAAATTGCTTAGAGTAGTACTTGATTACAAGCTAAATATGGATCAGCAGCAATATGGCTAAAATAGCCAAATGCAATTTTAAATTGCACTATTGAGGTATAGCTTCCAAAGAATGGGAAGAAGTAGTTCTATTATATTTTGCATTGGTCAGACCCCACCCCAGGCATTATATCCAATTTTAAACAATTCAGACAAACTGCAACATATCTGTTTTCTGTTATCCAGAATGCAGGATACAAGGATTTAAGCTATCTATGCAGGGGTGGGCTTAAAATTTTTTAGCAACAGGTTCGCTGCCCTAATGACTGACTGGGTGGGCGTAGCTAGGTGGTCATGTGACTGGGTGGGCATGGCCAACTCTGTTAATCTGTTAAATGTGATAAAAACTGGTAAAGTTGTTCCCGCCACTAATTTCATTGAGGGGAGAAAGCCTGCAACAATAATTTTTTTAAATGGTTTGGTTTAAGCATGGAATTCCAAGCAGGACAAAGCTGCCATCTTGAGTGTAACATGGGCCTTTTCAAAGTATTTAAAAGCCATAAAATATAGTGCAAAATCATCTACGAAGTTAGATCAAGAAGAATGAATTTCATAGGTACATTCACAGAGCAATACTGAATTCTTTTTC
>JANHFL010001577.1:158579-176724 GCA_032468155.1 Oxyrhabdium leporinum | reverse complement strand
CATCGGCGGATACAGAGTCAAACTCAACCCATAAAGGCTCAACAAGCCCCGTCTCAGTCCCATCCCGCGGGACCATCGTCCCGGAGTCTAAGTCGTTACTACTGCAATTAGCTTATTTTACCTTTACTTTATAATTACCAGGAAAGCGGTACAGTTTCTGGGAGCCCAGTCTTTCTCACACGCCAGTGATACAGGGAAAACAGCAGGAGAGATGCCTCCTTGGAAGAGGATGTGCCAAGAGTAATCATTAAGCCACTAAACCATAACAAGAGGCAGAGCAAGATTGAGTGTAGACCCAGGAGGGGGACATTTGAGATCTCCTGCCATTCACATTACGAATATATCCATGCTAAAATAGACCTCTGTGCTTCTAGAGTTTCTGTCCCATCCTTTGCCTTAGAGCTCATACGTAATTCTGCTCCTTTCTTACTTACAGACATGAGTCAAAAGTTCCAGAGCCCATGGTGGAGATGATGCAATGCTAATTATATCTTCTCTTCTTTTCCTTAGTAAATTAATATCCTTTCACATCAAAGTAAATTAAGAGAAGACTGGCCCAGTATCATACAACAGGCAACAACATGAATTCAAGTCTATCAGTTATGTACTCTCCAAATTTCAGAAATCAGTAAATATCTACAAACCTAAAAAAAGAAAACATTTGAAACGGTCTCCTTAGGGTTTAGATAATTACTGTCCTCAGATAATATACAGGTAGCCTTCAACTATGACCTTTTTTCTGTGACCTTTTAAAGTTATGACACTGCCCAGAAAAGTGACTTATGATTGCTCCTCACACTTACAACCGTTGCAGCATTATCGCAGTTGCATGAACAAAATTCAAGCGCTTAGCAACCAATATTGCCACATTCAAATATGTAGCTTTGGATAGTTTTCCTCTGTTTATTTATGAACAATATAATATTTTTTATTCATTTAATTGGGTTTTCTTTACCCAGTTTTAAGACTTCTGTAGAGAACGGATGATATTTTAGGTCATATTTATGCAAAAATACTGAACATTGAAAAAAGGCCAGTTTTTAGCCCAGACAATCTTATCGATGTTCAAATATCCACTAAGTCCTAATATACTAAAGGAATTTTTAAAAAGCAATACTGCATACAAAAATGAATAGACAACTAGTATAGCTGGCATTATCCTGCAGTGAGATGCTCTCCATGGCTAGATAGTAAAATGGAAGACTCCACCTAAAAGGGAGTGCAACTGCAACAATCTAATCAGAATATAATTTAAGCATGACTTTTAAGATCCAAAGGATTGCTGTTGGTGGATCAGAGTAGGTCAATAAAAACATTCTTCACAATCATGCCTTTCATAGCGTTGAAAGAAAAACTTGAAGTGTTCTTTAAACATCAGTTGCTTCACTTCAAACCACATTTATATAAGCATATGGTATAAATACCACATATAGTTTACTCCAGTAATCTCACCAGCATCATTTAAAGCATGTTTAAAGTAACAAAATTACAGTACTATTAGTAAACATATAACATACACTTTTTTGTAGTGCGTGAGTGGTGATACACATTTTTAAAATAAATAAACCTATGCAATTTGCTTTTAATACTACCATTAAGTGAACTATCAGGTTCCAATTTACCATCTGAATATTTTTAATGGTATCTGCCAACTTTAAGCCATGTTTTCAGTGACAACTAATTGAATTCTTAATCAACCTTTGCATAATTCATCTTTAATAATGTGCATTTTCAGTAATGCTGCCAAGAAATTCTGGGAATTGCAATCCTCATGTCTAAATAATATTTGGTTGGAAAAGACTGTGTTAACCCATTTGTTTAACTGATCTGTTGCATCAGTCATCAATCATGATGAGGAAGGCTTTATGGTGTTTAAAATATGAAACATGGGTGTGTGAAACAAGTAGTAGGTTACAGAATTCTAACTAAAAGGGATAACCTACATTCTGATAATATGTCCAAATAAAACTGCTACTACTACAACTACTACTATTGCTCTCTAATTATCTTAGGATAGGAAAAAGCTGCTATATAAAATGTCCTCATAAAAATCCTTCAACTTATATAAGTTTTGTAGATATAAAATGGATATTTGACAGGGAAGTTTGTATCTGATATCTGTCAGAGACTGACCCTATCTCCTCTCTCCGTCAGACAAATATAGACAAGTGCAACAACTAACTAGGTTTCAGAGAGTCAGTGTGTCTCCTCTTCCTTTTATCAATTAGCACTAGCTAGACTGGAAAACTTATCTTTGGTTTTACTACTGTAATATCTTCCAGTATCCACTAGATAATAGAAACTTTCATAAAGTAAATTTGAATCCATATTAAGATAATTACTGGCATGTTGTAAACTTTTAGTTTATTAAAGAATGATCCTCCCAATGTGATGAAACCAGCCCTTATCGTTTTTGATTGCATGATCTAAGCTTGCTTTCTTTTAATTAGGCAGTATGTTCTATTTTTTTGAACAGGAACTCAACAAAGAAACTGAGCTATATTCTCCAGCTCTGCCTACAAGAGATTCTAAGGCAAAGGACCATAATAATGACTGTGTGCATGTCACAATTTTTCCATAGCTCTTCACACATTGTATGTTTCTTTACTAGAAAATCACTGAGTCATCCAAACTTAAAACATTTGGAATATGTTCAGATCACACTGTAATCTAGTTTTATACGTTCAGGTTATAAACCTGTGACATGCATGTACACAATTAAGAATTGCCGCATACATAAACAGAGAAGGATTACTCTCCATATTTTAACTTCTAATTACCAGGTAAATTATCTTTTAATTAGAATCAGAGAAAGTTATTTCTTCGTAAAATTATAAAATATATAAGAAAACAGCCCACATTAAGTATTGGTACAGTGGGAAAAAAACTAAGTATATTATTGTAAATAAAATGAATTAAAAGTAACAAACCCAAAAAGTAATTAAAAGAATTGTATTTAAGATATTCTTAACAATAATCTTTCTTCCCAAAATTTCACGTGTATTGATTTGAAAGAAAAACAAAGCTATCAACAAGGAAGACTTGACAAATGCATGCAAAGCCAGAACTCAGAAGACAGCAACAGACAGCAAATGTCACCCTTACAAGGAAGCTGAAGAAACAATAGGCCACCTAGTTAACTGCTGCAAGATGATCACACAGATTTTCTTCTGTTAGAATTATTTCTTTCCCAGTGAATAATGACATGGTTTAATGTATATGTTAAAGATAAGTGAAATAACATGGCTCCACATTAGACATTAGAGTAGTATTTAGTAGAACGCCACAGAGCTCTTCTGGGTCCTGTGATGTTCAATATTTGGATTAATTACATGAGGGTTGAGAAGATGTGTATCAAATTTTCAGACAACACAAAACTAGGAGGAGTAGGTAACATTTTAGAAGAGAAAGAGAAGTTTCAAACTATGAATCTTGAGCAGTTGTCAAAATCAACAGGCTGAAATTTAACAATAAGTGCAATGTCCTGTTTTTAGGGAGGAAAAATAAAATCAACCCTATATGATCGAGGCAAACTGGCTTGATGGTAGTTGATTCCATGTGAAAGAAATCTGGGTATACTTGTGGAAAACTGGGTAAAAGGAGCCAGTTACTAAAAAGGAAAATAGATAAGAGTCCCTGGGAAGAAATATTCCACTCTCCCTTGGCCAAGCCCCACTCAAAGTATTATGTCCATTTCTCGGAACTTCAGTCTAAAAAAAGCATTGACAAACTGGAGCAAATTCAGGGTAATCCAGATGATGCAGGATATGGAAACCAAGTTGTAAGAAAAACAATTATGTTTAGCTGGCAGAAGAAAAGACTGAGCAAATATAGGATTGCAGTCTTCAGATTTCTAAACAGTTGTCACATATATTAGGGACTGAAAATGTTTGTGTGTTGCCCAAGAGGGCAGAACCAGAACCAAACTATAGAGAAATAATTTCAAATTAACTATTATAACTACTTTTCTGAGGGCAAGAGCTGTCCCCCAATGGTTCTCCTTCACTGGAGGACTTCAAACAAAAGCTAGCTAGTCATCTTTCTGAAATGCATTAACAGATCCTGCATAAGCAGGAGGCTGAATTCAATCTCAGGTTGTTTCCAACTCCATGATTCGGTGTATTCAATAACTGGCTTAATGATATCTTGAAAGTTCATGTGACCCAGCAGACAACTTTCTAGGAAGCCTAAGACATTTTAAAAATTCCACTGTCTGGTGTAGTTCTTTGTGACAATTCATAAAACAGGTAACGTTTGCACTTTCCATGAAATCTATTGTGGGAGCAACTATTTGAATGCCCTTAATGTGGCAAAACTCAGTACACATAACAGTGTGTATATATAGGCATTAATTCATCCTAGCATAAACTAATCTTGGAATATCTTGGAATTATTAAGATTTTAGTAGGCCTCCTGTAACCACAGATCTTTTTGGCCACAGTTAAATTGTGTAATGGGTTTAAGAAAGTATGCCTAAGTGACAGTAGTTAAAGTGTATTACTATCAACTTTCCACCTTCTTTTCTTTCCTAATTTTGTCTTTGATTCCAACAAAGCAATCAATACCTTTCTTTATGTTAACTGCTTACTTGAGGATCTATTTTGATTGCTTCACATAGAATACAGTAAAATAAATATAGAGATTAACTAATAGTTGTCATCAAATTCTATACAGAAGCGAAATGAAAATTTAAATATTCTTGCACCATCTGAGCCCATCTGTCTCTCTGGTTTCCTAGAAATCAGGGTGTTCTTGAGCAATCTTATGTCTTAAATTAAAAATTGCAGATATATTATCCTCCCTCCACCACGCAAAACCCCATATATTTCATCATCCAGGACATTTTGAGGTATTTCTGTCATTTTTATTCTTACACTATCCATCACTTTCCGAATACTCCCTTCTGCCCTCCTCACACCTACATACATACAGAGAAAAAGTGTTCCTTATTAGTGAAGCTGTCTCTCTAACTTATTTAAAAAGTTTAACTTCCTTTCACTTTGGAATGGGACAACTCACCTTGGCCAACTTGCCATGGCCAACGTACTGCTGCCAATTTACCATGGCCAAATCACTGTGGCCAGCTCGCCATAGCCAACTCACCACAGGACAATTCAACAATTTAATTATATAAAATAATCAGTTATTTTAATTTTTGTCATTCACATTTCATTTGATCTCTCCTTTTGCATCCTTTTTTAATGATTCTATTTCACCATTTCTTCAATGTTATGTAACTTTTGTCCCACGGTGAGTTGGCCATAGCAAGTTGGCTGCAGTGAATTGGCTGTGGCGAGTTGTTCTAGACCCCTTTCACTTTCTTATCTTCCACTGGCTTCAAAAATAGCCGTTAGTTTTCAGTGGCTTGTATTTGTGCATGTCAACCTAAGTAGATAAGAGCTAATATAATACAGCAGTCGAAGTAGACTAGCATGGTGATTTTTGGTCCATAACCTTTAATTACAGAGGATTAATGTGGACTTATCAGCAACAATATTATCTTCATCTATATAGTCTTGAAAGGAATTTTATAAAGAAAACAAAAATGTAACATTTTCCTTTACCTGGTCTAGAATGATTTCAAAATATTGTGTGCTGAGAGCCATGGTTTACCAGGAGCCACTTCTGCATAAGCCAAAACAAGGCCTCTGTAAAACCATCATATTTATCATTCTATTTATGCCCACATGATTGATTCAATTAGTTCAATTTTATCGGATGACATAAGCCATAAACTAATTCCATAGATTGAGTCGAAATAACATTAAGTTAAAATATATTTGGCTAGTTTGTAGTTCATTCATTATCAGAGGAGGATCAGACTTTTGTTGCCAGACATTTGATTTGATAATTTGCAGAAAACTTTGAAATTGGGCTAAGGGCCATGGGCCTTAAGATTAGTCCATAAGAAGAAGAATATTCAAAGAAATTCATAACGTTTTATGAGTAGCAGCTAAACTAGTATGTGCTGAATCCAGGAAAAATAGAAAACAACCCATTTTTAAGAAATAGTTATTGAATGATCTAAGCATTCTGGTTAAAATAACAAGCTATTTCCAGCTTGAAGGAATAGGAGGGGAAAGAAAAATAATATTGGAGGGAAATGGAAATGGTTTACTTTTTAAAAAATAAGGTGGACTGCAGAGAACCTCAGTGTTTATTTGGGTATTAAACCTCATAACAAACATTATAATCCTGAATTTCCTGGAGGTTTATGACAAAATTATAAAATAAAATCAGTGAATAATTTAAAAATTGAGATGAAAATATTGATTTTCTAAGAAGAAAAACTAAATAGTATGCCTTCAAAAACTATTTATATTTAAGAAATATTTAGCTCCAGTCAATAACATAAATCTTATCTTAAGTAGGGTAACCTACTTGTAATTGTTATAGAACCCATGTAGTGGAGATAGACTCCCACTCAAGATGACAACAGAGTGACAGCTCTTTAAAGAGCTCCTGATTTTTTATTTTTAGTATTTTTCCTGGGTTTTCTTTCAATTCCTTATTACACTTTCATTTTTATTTTTAATTTTTTGTAATTAGAAATAAGATTTCCTGGTATCCTAGATTGTTCTACACAATTTCAAATGCTAACTGAGGATGCAAAATTATATACCAGGAACAAACAAGAACCTGAACAGAAAGATCAAAGGGAGCCGAAGCATGAGATTCAGCAAAGAGGAAATCCCAAATAAGATGCGACTGTGATGCCATCTAGGCAACGAAAAGTAGAGGGCTTATTCCTGCTTAAGAGCAGTGCATGAAAGTCTCCATCCCCTCTTGTAATCTTCATGAATCATTCTTATTCCTCTTTAGACTAGGACATGGATTATTGCCCTTTCTCTGAAGAAGAGGCTCTGATAGCAGATAGAGGGGAGGGTACTGCTTAGACTACAGTAGGAGTAATTTGAAAGGAGACTTCGACTTGATTGCTAAGAATTGCCTTTCAACAGCTTAAACAGTTGTTTCTATATTCAATCAACTCCTGGATACCAATACAAATAGATGAGTTAAAAGCTTTAATAGAAAACTATTACAGCTATTTGATAGAATCAAACCACAACTCCTATATTTCAAAACTGATCTCAATGGACTGTACAAAAGTTTCCAGTTAAAGGAGCCACTGAGGAGGAACTAACTTTGCAAAGACACAGGATGTTGCTTTAAGTTGCTGATACTCCTTTGCATGAAGGTAGATGACACAACGGACAGGCAATATATGCTCCCTTTCACAACTTCTTTATTGTAAAATATACTCTTATGAGCTTACAGAAAACTTCTGGCTTCTTTCCAGGCATAGATAGATCTAAAAGGATAATGTTCACTTTTAGGCAGTTTCTTTTTCCATGGGTGTTTTTCAAACTTAACTTTTTAAGGAGGTTCTGCATTCTGCCAACATGTGTCTTGTTACAGCAGCTGTATGCAGCCCTTGCTAAATTTTGGGAATAGAGCCAAGTCAGAGAGGGAGGGCTGCACAAGTTCTAGAGCTTTTAATCACAACCATCCACTATCTGTAAAATGGAAAATTGCTTAACGTCAGGATAGAAGAAGATAAAGAAATGCCCTAGATTTAATTAAAGGAAAGATAGCTGTTTCACCTGACTTTTTGGAAAATGAGGGAGATTTAACTCAACAATTTGCCATCTTTCCCTGTAGGAATGACAATTGATCTTAAACAAGCTTGAAAAAGTTTGACCTATGTTGCAATCAGCCCATGCTGCAACTTGACTCTCTTTCTACCTTATTTCTTTCTAGCTGCTTTGCTGTGGAAATGCTGCTAAGTCCAGTCTCTAAAAATAGAAAATCCCTAATAAATAAAGGCATTCCATTCCAAAATAAAACTATATAAAAGAAAAGAACATCCAGTAGGTCAATGAGTCACCTAATTATTTGAAATGAAAAGTCCTAAGTTCCCAAGCTTCAATCTAAACGAGGGGTGTAAAACTCGCAGCTCATGGGCTGGCCACACCCACGCCCGATTTAGTGAAGGGGAAAAAAGTCATGATATGTCATGTGATGATGCCATGATGACACGAGTTTGACATCTCTGGTCTAAACAATCAAACAGAAATGTTTCCATTAGCTGGCCCTAGAATGGGCCCTAACCCTAATTGTATTCCCCAAGTTGATGCTCCATCCAAAGCTAGCCATTCATAATTGCAAGCTAACTCTAGCCACAAGTACCCTGAATTGGGGCAGTTTTCTCCTGTAAGCCCTCAATCTGATCCTATTTTCCTCAAGCCAAGCAATTAGAAAATGAGAAGAAAGCTAAATTTTATAATAATTGTATATATTCAGGAAGCACTGCCGATATTGTTCCAGCCTCAGAAAGAAATCAACTGTCTGAATATTCAACTTCTACTCACCATCCCAATCCAGAACATTTTGTCTTGGAGAGACCCCATATACAGAATGTAAGGTGGCTGGGAAGAATCTGCGGACAGTGATTTGGTGAGATTCCTTTCTGAATCTGAGATAATCACTTTACAAGAAACCCGGATATCAAGAGAGAGTGACCCAGGACAACTCCCTATCCTTCAATGTTTGTATACTCCTGTGCAAAAATTAAAGGAAAAAGGGCGAATCTCAATTCTTATTATGGAAGTATTGCAATGGCAGGTGAGAAATAATGTAACAAGGATAATCTGCATAATACTGGCAGTAAAATTCAGATATAAAAATTTTGAGCTTATAGTGGTAAGCGTTTATATTCCCATAAATACATCCTCTTATTATAGTTCTGACTATTGGATACATTTACAAATAATATTGGAAGAAATAATTATTTGGCATCTCCAAGCAATAACTATTGGTAATTTTAAATGGTATACTTGGCTAATCTTTTCATGTTTTCACTCAATTTAGTAGTCTACAGAATGAATGTTTTGATAATCATCCATATTGGTTTTCAAGAGATAACAAAAATAATACTGCTGGTGTATACTTAGTGTCACTGATTTTTAAATGTAAACTTCATATTCTGGAAGGCAAGAATAATAAGTATGTGTACCCAGGCTGCTTCCACTGAGGCTGTTTGAGCAATGTATTAGATCTTATTTGTATATTGAAAAGTAAAACCACTCTCTTCTTAGAGGTCATTGTCTAACCAACAGGAGAAGGCAATGATTAGCCAGCGAGTGTGAAATTTCTAGGCTGTTCAGACTAAAGATCATATAACTTGGCTGATAGGTGGACCAGAATAAAATTCTGAATAAATTCAGAGGTGGGTCAGAATAAAAGGTTATTATAGTCCAAAATAGATCATGAGGGAACACTGAATAGCCCCAAATCGAAGAATGTAGTCAGTTTAGCCCTAACAATCCACCCACTCTAACCCTACTGGCAGTCATTCTCCAATGCATTCACAAAATTGTACCTAATAACTAAACTAATAACTTCAAAAGTTTGCCTACAGGTAGACCTGCATGGTTTGACAATGAATGTTTGATGAGAAAGAAATTAAAGGCAGCTATGAGACTTGCTCAGAGGCATTCCTCCATATATATTCAAGCTAAGATGCTGTCTATAAGAAAGAAATATAGAAAACTCATTAAATCAAAGAAAAATGACATGCTGCTTCAATTTGGTCAGCTGTCAGAAATTTGAGCTGTCAGGAAAAGGTGATAATTCAGATATATTTTGGCACTGTATGACCTGATTCCTGAAAGAAAAGAGATTTGCATTCAGCATACCTGTCTCTGCTGAGGATTGGGGAAACTATTATCATATCTTCTTTGGTTTCTCAGAACCAGCTTGGGAACAGTTCTTAAGTAGTTATTTACTACCTACTGAAGACTCATCCTTCTGGCCATCAGTATCAGAAATCAAATCTCTATCATAAAGGATTTGAAGAACAATAAAGCCCCTGGTGTTTTCTACCAGCCAAGCTACTCAAGAAATACCCTGACTGTTGGGCCTTTCCTTCGGTGCATTTATTCAAACATATAATTAATACTTGATATATCCCAGTTGAGTGCAAAATGGCAATACTAGTTTCTAGATACAAAAGGGTGGGAGGATAAAAAGGACTCTAGCAATGACAGCCCCAATAGTCTAATAGTATCTAAAATGTAGACCAGATTCCTTTTGAATAGAATTATGAGTTGGTAGCTGGAAAATACATTCTTGCCAAATAACAAACTGGCTTTGGACAGAGTTGATCCACTATCAACAATTGCTTTGTCTTGAAACATCTTATTATAAAATTTATCATTAAATGGGATTGACTTTTTGATACCTTTATAAACCATAATGCAGCATTTGACATAGTAAATAAAGAAACATGATGGAGGAAATTGATTGCCCTCAACATGGAACCCCATTATAGAGGAAATTGATTGCTCCCATATGGAATTTGCAGAGATCAAAGCCCTTTGCACGCATACTTGCTTGAGAGTACAGTTCCAGATTAATGGAGTTATGACAAGTAGGAGCGATACAAAGGGACAAGTTGAGAGTACATACTTGCACAACTGCTATTCAGTCTATACATTAACAACCTACAAGCACTAATGAAGGATTCTGAAGTACACATGCCTAAGGCATTTAGCAGAAATTGCAAATGTTGCTGTATGCTAACAATATGATTTTACTATTGTATTTGCAAGTTGGATTGTGTGGCATCTGAGAAGTAACTTGGGTATGTATAAAAAGTCCTCAGCTGCTGCAATTAAAGCCAGATTAGGAATTTATACAATTCATTATTTGTGTAAAATCAGGGCATGCAATAATTAGTGAAAAATCAATATTATGAAAACCAGCAGATTCCCGAAAGTATGGCTGTTTGAACGGAAAAAAATCTCAGTTATAGACTGCTTGGATTGTACAGGAGCTGTGGTCTCTCTTTTTTTTTAATTTCCAGAACACAAAAATGCTGCATAGATAATTTTGGATATTGAAGTCACAGAGATATAACCATCCTTGGCACATTGAAATGGATGAGTTGCTATAAATATACCTTCAAATTGCCAAGTATTTAAACACAAAAATTCCGTAACAAGGAGGTAATTACTTGAGCAAGATTTGAACATCTGGAAACAATGGTTAAATTGTTTCCAGAGTTTTAACCAAGTCCCTTATAATGAATGTACTTGTATTTGCAGAGCCCCAGAGATAGAAGACACAACATATATATATTTGAATGTCAATTATATAAGAAAGAGAGAGATTATTATCTTGCACTGTACATTAGATGAACAGCATACTAGGATCATATTAAAAAACACATATGTAGAGTCAGAATAATAAATTACATCTAAGCAGCATTTTTCTGAATAAAACATTACAGTTGAAAATTGTGTGTGTAGATCTGAATGGGGTAAATTGTAGGAGTGACACAGAAATATGATCGCATTTTCTTTTAATTATTTTTAGTCTGTTTTTAACATGGCTTTATTGCTCTTCTCACTTATACATTTTGTATTCTGATATAGCCAAATGTAGCTAATCAACAAAGTATTACTATTATAGAACCTATTATAAAACTATTATAGAGCCTTACTATTGCATAAGACTGCTTTATGAGGGATTCCTAAGAGACTCAGGCACTCAACTGTATTTTGAGGTTATATAAAATGCTGTGGTTCTGTCTTGATTTCCAGTCTTTGAATTCCCTTTTTTTTAAAAAAAAAAAAGGTTTTAAAATGTCAAGGCAATAATAATATTTACAATTTATAGCCAATTGGAACTCAAAAGCAAGTGCCACTGCTTTCAGTAGAAGCTATTTTCTAATAAAAACACCTAGATTTCCATTCAGGCCCAGCCAACCACTATTTAATATTCCTAGCAAGTCGTTTGCATTTGAACTTTTGTGCCTGTTTCATTTTATTTAAACAATTATGTTTTTGTTTTTATGTTTTATGTTATTAGAATCTCTTATCTTATAATAAAAATGAAAGCTAATATGACCATACATTTCCAAAGTGGGAAACTGCTTAAGATGTCATTGTTGATTTTATGAGAATCAGTATAATAAGCTTCACATTTTAGTCTCTGTTCATTTAAGCAATTGCTGTTCACTACCACCTATGACATTTTGTATGTTTATTTGATAAAATTAAGCAAAGCTTGTTTTTGCCTAGGGATTTGCCAAGCTCACAGGCAGACAGAGAGTGGGAGGGGGAAATGTTGTAGCCTTGGCAAGGATTTATTTTTCTGGATTTTCCAAGAACATAATTGTGCAGTCTTTAGCCACTCCCTCAGATGCTGCTGGGAAAAACAGAGGAGTTTAACACTCTGTTCCTGGAAGTCAGTGAGGCTTATTATATCAGGAAACAGACATTCTCAGTAGCTAGAAGCTGCTGAATGGAAAAGATTAGTCTTTCAGCCATCTCTCCTCTACTGTCCTTTCCCCAGTTTTTCAGATATTTATCTGTCTGCCCTGGACCTAAAAAGCATGGAAATTGTTTGCTTAATGCTATGTTGTTGATGGAATAAGAGTCTCTTTGACATATTTATCATGAAGCAGTGATTTTTTTTAAAGAACAACTCCCTCAAAGCTCCCTACAAAAACTCATACAGCAAATAGAATCTTATGGAGTGCCTGGTTGCTGTTATTTTAAATATGCCCTTCATGTTTTTCAGTGAAGAGCTCCAAGCTCTTTGACCATTCTTCAATGATGGACATACATAATGCCATTCTTATATTGTTAAGAATTGGGATTCAAATACATGAGCTTTCCCCTAGAGTTTAAATTAACAGAGTCTAAAATATATATCCCCTTCAGCTGCTGTTTCTTTTAAAAAAATAAATGCTCTGAATGAATAGCTGTACCAGTCTCAAGAATTGGTTGCCTTTTCTTTCAACATAATGGTTTGTCCTTGTCCTTTGAGTCACAATAAAATATTTTGTTCTTCAGCTGCAATTTCTCTCTCACCTAGACACTGCATAGGATATTCTGTGGCCAGGATTCTATTCTAGCTGTCAACTTGCAAGCCTGCTAGTTTAATTAATTGATTCTTTCTTGGCACTTTTCTTTTATCATCACTTTTTGTTGCTGAAGCCATTCCTGCTATTTTGAGGTTGACTGAGATCCACAATTCATGGAAAATGACACAGCAAGGTATGTCATGCACATTGGGTTATTATTTTAGATTTTGAAGAAACTTTTGGACTGCTTTGGGGTACTTCTCACTTCAAAATGGTGGGAAACTAAACCACTGATTTTCAATATTATGAAAATCATCAATGAACAATAATGTTCAGAGAGCACTCCTGGTCTTGTTTTAAAATGGAACTGAGGGGCTGCTTATGTCCTCATACCTTTAGTTGCCCATAACTTTTTCATATCTTTTACCCTAGAATTTCAGTTTTTAGCATTTTATTTTGCTATTACATGTTTCCCTTGCCTTGTTGTTCATTTTCTCTTTCTACCATGAAGGCCTCTTTACTTCAATAATTGCTTTACGCAGTTAGTTATAACTGTGTAAAGTTATTACAGAGTTATTACAGAGAGGGTCAGTTACAGCCAAATGGATTTAGGATTGTTTTGGCTTATATATTTGATCTACATATTGCTGGACTCTGATTCGGAGTTTCATAAATAACAACAATAAAAAACACAAAAAATCAAAACAATATAGGATCTAGGTGAAATATGCAGACAGAAACCAAAGCTAAGAAATACACCTATGGGGCCCCTGCAACCTCACTCAGGTCTTGAAGACTAAAATGCCAATAGAGTGGGAGGAACATGGATTTCAGGAGAGATCTCATTCCAAGGGGCAGATGCCTTGACAAAGAAGGCACACTTCTTTGGCATTGTTTAATTGAAGGGACCCAAAGAGTTCCAGCTCTAGTGACACATACCAAGCAAGCAGAAACTATGGCAGATAAGCGATCTTGAATTGCACCCATAGGCAGACTGGCAGCCAATGCAGTTCACAAAACACAAACCATGCCAGCTGTATTCTGCACCAGCTGAAGCTTCCAACTGTTTTTCAAGATAGCCCCACGTAAAATACATTGCAATATGGAAAATGGTATAGGGTTTCCTGCCTAAGCAGGGGGTTGGCCTAGAACACCTCCAAGTTCCCTTCCAACTGTTATTCTATTCTATTCTATTCTATTCCTATTCCTATTCCTATTCCTATTCATAGCTGAGCCTTAATTTCACCTAATCAGCTATGTTGGTGAAACAAGAATTAAAATGCTGTTAGCAGAAAGATTCCTAGGACACAAAAGCGGGATCTCTAGAAATAATGACTCACTGCTCATTTTACTTTTCATCCCTTATGACTAGTTAGAGTGGGGTAAGAGGAAGGTGCAACAGGGGAAATGACAGCCACAGCAATGGCTGGGAATTTGTTATGGCTGGCTTCTCTTTATATAATTAGAATATATACAAATAGGGTTGAATCATTCTTACAGAGTAGTGGTAGACTGCATCCAATGCAGCGTAATGCTCCAGCATGGTTCTTGGGTAGGAAAAACAACATGGGAGTCATCCATGAATCCAAAGTTGAGCTATGGATCATGTCCTCTGATTAGAAGAATAGCTGGAAAGAGTATAAAGAATTCCCCTAGACTGGTGTGGTTTATGATGCATTCAGACATCTGAATGATCCTCTGGGATATACTGTATTCTAGACACATCACATGTGACCTAATACAGTTCAGTGCTCAGTGAGAATACTAGTACTGGCATGGTAAGAATGCAAAGTTATTTTCAATTTGATACTTTCCAGTGTATTCCATATCTTTTATGCACATGGGAAGCCCGGGCTTATGCATAGAGCTGCCTATATCAGATAAAGCAAAAATTTTTGCAGCACATTTTCTATCTGGAGAAGTATATAAAACTTCCTTTACCTTCAGAGTATTGCCATTGTTGTCCATATGTTTGCTATAAGTCTGCATAAGTTTATTGTACTACAGTACAATAAACGTAAAACAAAAAAATTGAACAATTTCAGTTAAAATCCAAATTGTTAATAAGGGACCAGGAAATCACATTCTCTGTATGGGAAGTGCCAATCATCCCAGCACCAAAGCTGAGAGAAAAAGCCAAGTTTTATTGCCTCTTAAATTATTATTATTTTATTGTTTTATGGCCAACAGGGTGAGGGCTATTTAGGGGCTACCATATTTGATATTTGTTCTTGATAGACACACACCTAATAGACTCCTTTAAGTTCTTGAAGTAATTCAATTTTTTACTGAGATAATGTATTTCTTGCTTTAACCAGCGGGTATATGGAGAGTTATTTAATGTCATGAGTGCTGGTACCAATTCTAGTTATTTCATGCCTTTGTTTACCTGTCTGTTTGTTTGGCTTCAATACACTGATTTGATTAAATCTAAGTTACCCTATTCTGTTACAGATAGACTGACCAGCACCCTGAATTATTGCTTTTCAACATCAGGTTGTGACTAGGTTCCATCTTCTCAGTCACATTTACATTAAACCACCATAGGATGTTGTCACATCTCTCATTGTTTGGGGAGTGGCGCTGTCTCCTTATTTTTATTTTCTTCAAAATTAAAACATAATCCCATTAACTAGGGAAATCTTTAGAAAGATCTATTGACTTTGCTCCTTTATTCTTTACATGTCTCCAAGGTAACATAACTTTATTGTTATTTCATCCTTTCAGTCAATACAAATGAATCTCTTTAGTCTTTCTAATCTGTACACAAGACACAAGGGGTGATTAGCCACAAGGGCTCGGCCAAATCATTGCTGAGCTTGTCATTCATCTGATACTTCTGTGGTTTCTAGTTCAGATGTCAGTACGGGCACGCAGCCAGCACCAAAACCTTCAACTGAATGAGCTCACTCAGCTGAAATGTGTTCTTCCAAGAAATCTGCTCACATACAGTATTGAGTAGGAGCTGTATCCTACCATGGGAAGATCACCACGTTTAGGATGTACAGTGAGCTGTCTTGGTGAATTACACAATTCTTTATCACCTCCTGCAAAGTCCTTGGAGAAGTGGGCCAACACTACAGTGAATCATACTCCCCCTCAAAGCAGTGTGGAGTTATCTGATTCACTTCCTCCTAGTGTTGTTTCATTATATGATAGCAGAACAGATAAGGCAGGTTGGACTCTCAAAGCTTGCAAATTAGTCCTGGTTCCCAAATCATATCATGCATCTCTCAATTTAAAATAATAAATCAGCCCATTTTCCTTTGTGGCAGGCCAGCTACTGCTCCAAAATTAAAAAAAAAAGCAGATAACTGGATGGTTTAAGTCAGTGGCTTTGCTAAAGCTCTCTTTCATGTGAATTTGGAGATCCTCCTCATGTGAAACAAAAAGTGTTAATGACATCAAATCTGATTATTCTAAATGTTGAGCAAATTCATAGAGTTTAAAGCTTGAACCAGCACAACAGATATAGGCAGCAATTGTTATGTGACCCAGGATGAACCATAAATCAAGACTCTAAACTAATAATACAGTTACTTCAGCCTGCATTTATATACGTAGTCCTCAACAAAATTACACAAAGTTATACTTACACAAAAGGACTTACACAAAGGGACTTGTGGCCGATGCCCAAAGTTACACCTGTTGCAGCAACCCTGTGGTCACATGATCAAAATCCAGGCACTTGGCAATCCACCCTCCCATACAACCACAGGGGCGATGCAACTTCCCCCACCCACCTAGCTCCCCTTATTTGTTTCCTTTTACCCCCTTGCCACTCTGCACTCCACCACCCTAGGTGACTTTTGCCACTGCCTTCTTGCCCCCACTGCTGACAAGATGTGCCTGACCTGGCTGAAGAACTTATGGGGCTGGATTCACATAATGAAAAAGTAGCTTAAAGGGGCCGCAGCACACCAAAAGTAGCTTAAAGGGGCCGCAGCACACCAAAAGTCCCCCTTGCATCACATTTCTGGGCCATATGGAGCTGGTTTGGCATTGCTTGGATTTCAGCATGGAGCTTTTTCTGCCAACTCCCTGAAATGAGACTATTCCTCTGCACTCGAGGACCAGCAGAAAAAGCTGCAGGCCAAAATCCAAACTTGGGTATTTTCAATACGAGGAGTTTTCAGTCAGCGCCAGACTCTAGAGAAATCTCATTTCTGGGGGCTTTTACTGAATCAAGGACTTCTCAACTAACTACAGTAGTCCTCAACTTGCAACCACAATTGAGCCCAAAATTTCTGTTGCTAAACGAGACATTCGTTAAGTGAGTTTTACCCCATTTTATGACCTTTCTTGCCATAGTTATTAAGTGAATCACTATAGTTGTTATATTGGTAGCACAGATGTTAAGTGAATCTCGATTGTGTCACGTGACATATAGCGATGTTTTTTGCTGCCAGTTTGACAGGCCTGCAATACAGCTTCATATTAAATTAGCCTTCTCCTTGTTTCTATTCTAAACCATTTCTGAATGTTTTTTTAAGTTCTGACTGTGATCGAGAAATACTTGTTTGGAGATATTTTGATAGCCTAGTGGTTATCCTTCAATTAAAATATGATAAAATGCAAAGATGTTGAGGCAGTCATATTCTAGAAATGTACCCAAAGAGTTTTGTCACTCTGCCGCAATCTTTCAATCCCACAAACCCTCCCACCAGCATGGTTAAGCAATCAACAGATAAGAGAATAACTAAGTAGCAATTTTGACAAATACACTGCCATCCAATATGCAGTTATCTCCTTTCCTGCCATCTTATTAAAAGGCCCCAAATTCTTTGAAACTCAATTAGCAAGTAGCACTGTTTACTTGGCATCCAAGCTTCAACATTCCCAACAAAAGATTTCTCTGTCTTAATGTTTCTTTAATGATGAAAACTGAATGTTCTTTTAGGATGTTTATATAGATAGTGTGGCTCTGCGTATCTGCTCTCAGAAACCAGAGGGGGGAAGGATGTGAAATACTGTCCCACACCTTTCTCTTGATTAGTAGTTTTCATCGGTGCATTTGGACTCACACTTTATGGTCAATGTTTGCTTGTTAGGATGTTGTGTGAATCTAGCCAGTTGTAATATATTTAATCAATTAAATAAAGCATGGCTTAGCAGAACATGAACCCATTCCATGTTTGATGTACACAGGTAGTCCTCAACCTATGACCTCAATTGAGTCCAAAATTTATGTTACTAAGTGAGAAATTCCTTTCTGTAATAAGAGGTTAGCCGCCCTGCTCTTTATTTTACATGGCACATCCTTTTAGTTAC